>DWHP01000082.1:0-25769 GCA_018247895.1 Parnassius honrathi
ATATATATATATATATATGATATGGAGTAGATATGGAGTAATGGGTATTCTTACAAGCGTTTTACCAGCAAAAATTATCTCTAGTTTTCTACACTCATCATACGAAACACAGTAGCATTAAGCTGCTATTTTACGCTAAGCTATAAGTTAACTAATAGAATTAGGAGTTATTTAGCGGTAATCGATTGTTTTAAAAATATTATTACGCGGATCTTAGCTGATAAATTTCTAAAATCTTTAAAGAAGACTTAAGTTTTTTCTGGCATTTTCCATATGCGCCTCTTATGATATTCACGAAAGGAAATAGGTTAACAGATTGTCTCACGTCGCCACTCAACCACACGGTATAAACGTGGTAGAGCTATGCTGCAGCTATATTAGTAGTTTAGTTGTAGCACGAATGGGTCGGCTCGATCGGGGAAGGATCACTCTCTCATAGAATACTAGCGTAAAATAGCAGCTGAACGCCACTGTGTTTCGTTTGGTGAGTGTAGAGAACCGGATACACTTTTTACTGGTAACGACGCATTCCATCTTAGTTCTCACGGGTGACAACGCATGAGTATTTTGATTCGTAGTCAAAGATAAATGTAGATGTCTATAGGCCACACTTACTATCAGGTGGACTTTGTGCTCGTTTAAAAATAGGCTTAGTCGATACATAACATTTTTTACTTACAGTATTAACTTCCGTAATGTACGATTCCGGATCATATTGCTGGTATCTGAAGTACGTGATCCCGAGAGCCAGGAGTGGTATCAGACCCAACACTGTGATGGGCGACGGTGCCAAACTCGCGAGCGCTCCAGCCGCTTCCATCTTTGCCTTGCAAACTCATCTACTAACTAAGTAATATTTACAACTTATTCTACTAGTCGCTTATTTAAAGCCAGCTCTCTATCTTCTTCCTCTGTTCGCTCTCTGACAATATTTTCGGCGTGTAATTCCTAATGCCAGCCTTCTTCGGTGTGGGACCCGTATTTAAGCTAGCTTTCTCCGCGTCGCCGAGATAGCCTTTCAAACGAGCACTTTTTATATCCTTATTGTTGACCTCGAAAAGCAGTTGGTAGCGCTTTTCTTTCGTTATTTTAACAGGCTTGTACAGTTCCTTGTTAACTTCTCTGTAGTGATCGTTTTTGTATAGTGACGTGCAATAATAATCACTATTGGAAGACCTGCTTGAGCGAATATCGTAAGCGCTGGACCCGCTTCTATACCCGCTGCTCTCGTTCGATGAGTTGTCGCTTTTGAAGCTGTCGGCGCTCCTTCTCGCTCTGTGGCGCTTGTACTCGCCGCAGTCGCAGTCAGTCGATCGGCTGTCCACGGAGTTGCTCCGGTAATGGACTGGGTCACCGTATTTGCTGTCCTTGTAACGTCTCACTTGTGCCACACTGCCGTGCGCGACGTACGACTGCTCTTGACCCATGATGTGACGCTCGATCGCACCCTTCTTTCCGTAGTTTTGTTTCTGGAAAGTTATAATTTATATTTAGAAATTTTATGAAATAATTGTTGTGCATAATATAGTTATGGTGAAATCGACCCAGCAATATTTGTACTTATTCTTTTTTAAATTTGTAGATTGTGTGTGCACTATTGCAAAGTCTGCTATTTGGCGCCAGAAATGAGGCTAGTAGGTATAGCATATCTCAGGCATTAAGTCCGCTAGTGTACCTCTAAGTAGTGTACTACGTGTACTAAGTTTAAAGCAAGTAATATAATAAATAAGACGATTTTAATATTTCGTTTATTATCATTTGACTCCAAAGACTGTCATAATAACACCCTCATCACTACTGTCTTATTAAAAGGAAAGTACTAGACCAGTAATGGGTTAAATTCGTCAGCTATGTGGTACGATTCCAAAGTAAGAGGAATGTACAGTCAGTAGGGTCTCTACCATAATAGAGTCCGTACTATGAAAGAAGCCAATGTGCAACTAGCTGTGTACTGTTTACCGACAAAGTTACGTTATTAGTAACATTTTATTAGCATGCACATGTTTTAAAGTTTTTTTGTCTCGGAAAGTGTTAAGTATAGTAAAAATAAATCTTACAACTTTTTAATTTTTACAAATTTCAAAACATTTAATATAGCATGGTGATACAAAACTTAACTAGAAATGTTTCTATTTTCTATTTTATGTTCTATTCTATTTTATGTTTTATTTGGTTATACGTTACGAGTACATATCCTTTCTTTAAATAAGAAGTTTTTTCAAACTATCTAACTATCCACTCCAAAAGCTGAATTCATAAAGCGTTGCGCTATAAGGGCTTTACCACAGTTGTCGAGAGTACTGAGATGATTTCTGTACGTCACGTCAATCTATATTCTGTCGCTTTTTAACTGAATATAGCTACTTCACTACTGTAGTTTTATATCTTATTGTCCATTTCATTCCAATCATAAGTGCATAATTTAGTTTTTATAATGTACTAGTTGGTATCCAGTGCGTTGCTGCCACAGAAGAAATAATTGTGGAGTTATATTGTTTAACTCTGAATGACACGGCGATATTTACATTCATTGAAGTTATCCGCGCAACTGCATGCAAAAAGTTGATAAACTTTTGGGCTAAAACTTTATCAACTTTAGAGCAATCTAATGAACAATATGGCAGCGCATAAAATGTGAACAAGCAAACAAAACATTAATTTTCAGTTATTACATGTATCCGCAATATATTAACATTTTAACACAGTGAGGCATATTTATATTATATATTTTACGTAATGCTACAATGAGTGTTGCCAGGTCAGATTATCGAAAATACCGTGTTGTCCACGTAAAAATACAGTGTTTGCGAGAAAAATACAGTGTTTTGGTGAAAAGGAAATAGTCTATTATACAATGACTTTTTATTTTAACAAATGGCTTTTATTATGTAAAATATTCATTTATTTTTAACATAATATCCTCATAGTAGTAACTAAATATCTTAATATCATTATGCAGAAAATAGTTTATTCACTGACGTTATCGATTGCCTCCTCTTTTTAGTAAATTTCTGAGTTAAAAGATTTCGGCTTCGACAATGGCCTGTTTTGCTAACATAATATTGCCCTTAATTGTTTCAGTAATTAATCAGTTTCTCGTAGTTTTTGTGTTATTTATTTGACTTGAACATTCTTTCATACTCGGCATTTAAATTTGGAAGAGCCAAAATATTCAACATAAACTAGGCAACCAAACTAAAGTTTTCAAACTGCTACACCTTTATTGTATGTAATAAAAAAAAAAAAATGTATAGAAAGTTCAAAACGTGTAATTTTACCTTGTGCCGAAATACATTGGGTTATTGGCTTGTACCTAAATCTTTTTTTTGGTTTCGGTAATTTCGGCCAATGATCGTCTTGTTGTAGCTTGGCAAAAGCAATTTGTGTCAAACCAATCCAATACCAGATATACGGCTACATTACGTTTACTTTTATGATGAATAAAATTGCCATAACAGCGTCAGTTCGTTCGATTTGCAGATCTGCGATAGTTGATCTGCAAACGAGTGGAATTGAATCACTGAGATTCATATCCCGAGCTCATCATTCGCTGTTCAGTCGAGTCAGTTAAGACCCTCCTGATGGCGACTTCCGTAATATTGCGTGAATTATTTATACTGCAAATAACTGGTAAACCATAGCCTGTTTTTAAATGGTGCAGCGCCATCTACCGAATGGTTGGAAAACTTATTGAGATAATGTTATGGTGAATGATGCGATATTTGCTTATCTCAAAATAAGTCATCGTGTAAATAATATAGCAATAAAATAATCAAATGAATTTTATGTGTTGTTATGTTTACAATATATTTTGTTTAGCTTTATATATAAAATGTGTTCCAATATTTTTATAGAAGTAAAGGTGCCAAACGTGCACGTGGTCCTCCTTATGTTAAAAGGATGCTGTGAACCATGGGCAATCATTCTCGATTTTTAAGAAACGGATCCGTTGTTAGCTGGCTGGCTTAGAACTAAGATGCAATACCTCTTTACCAGTAAAATAGGTCTCCGGTTCACGTCATTTATCACAGAGCACAAAACACTGTACGTTTGTGAGAAATATTAAAGAAATGCAAAAAAGACTTTCATTTATGAAAAAAAAACTATCTCATAAAGAAAGGTAGAGCATCTGAGTTATTCGTAAATACAATTCTGAGACATTTTACTTTCACTTGCATTTCTAAAATTGTGAGCGTTTTAAAATGTTTTTTTGACCAAAATAATGTTTTGGTCATAAAAAGCATAAAATGCAGCACAGCGTACACACAAAAATGCATTTGCGATTGTTGTAAAAACCCAAACTTTAATATAATACAATAAAACTTAAGTCTGTACGTGGATCTTTCTTCGACAATGGGAGCTAATAATCTTCCGCTTCCGTGTCAGATGGCGCTGGCTGGAACTGAGGTGAAGCTTTTTGTTACACAATGTCATTTTAATTTATAAGTTAGTTTTAAATATAAGCAAGTTATATCACTTTCTAGAGTATTATGTTAATACACAAAACGATGCCTCATTGACTTGCTCTTGAATTTTTTGCGTTACAACACTTTTTTAATTTTAATCTAGTAAATATAATACATGACGAATATTACAGAAAGATACATGAATCCTTACATTTTTCTAACAAATTAACTTCCCTACAACTATGAAATCTCTCAAATATCACAACGTTTCAAAGTGGCGGCGCACTGTTGGCGGAAAAAGTCGTTTATACATTTTATTCTAACCATTACTATACTCTTTGATTCGAACCTAGGACATAAAAACAAAACAATATAAACAATATTATGACTCAGTAACTACACTGCTGACTGTCTGACAGCAGGTATAGTACAGATCAGGCCGTGTGTTGGACATAGGACTGCCAGTAGATATTGAAACAATATTCTACAAAGTTCGTAAAATTACACAAAAGCTCGACTCGAGTAAACTTTGGTCAAAAATTTTATTTCTTTATTAAAAATTTTACAAACAAAGAGAAATTACCATAAAAATTTATCGCTAATCTGCTGAATCAAACCGTTTTGGTCAGCGTATTTTTAGCTTTTGGTGTAAGTCGATAAAACAGGTTGTTATTTCGATCACAATAAAACATAGCTATTACCGCTTGGAGAATACAGAAAAGCTTACAATCAAAGAAAGAATTTTAAGAAAAAAGAACAATACATTGCTTAAATCGATACAACTTTCTTTTTGCAATAAACCCTTGTAGTTTTGCCACTTAATATTAGTGTGTTACATAAAGTAATGAACCGTTTTAAAACGAATTTAAGGTGGCGTGTTACGTTATAAACTGCAGTACGCGCAAATTTGAATCAACAATGTTAAAAAAATGATTTAACTTCCAAGTTCTTTAATCTTAATTCGTCAGCCTAGGGTGATCTGAGAAATTGCGGCCGATACAAAAAGATTAATAAATAAAGTGTATATAGGTATTCATAAAAATTTAAAGGTTTGTTTGTTCGAAATCCTAAATATCTGAAAGTTGGCCCATGTAATGAACCGGTTTTTCTATATTCGGCCAATAACTCTTGAAATATTAGATTAATCAATAAAATGCATTAATCCATTTTCATACATAACTCGTAAACAGTAAGTTTTACAAAAAAGTTTACTGGGAACAAAAGATGCGAAATTTCATTCTTTACAAATAATGGTCTCTATAACATAGTTTCCGAGATATCGGCTGAAAGCGTTTTTTCAAGATGGCGCTTAAACCACCACCTGGATCTGTCAGCATTTTGTGATTTTATGCTCAGTAAGTGATTCTAAACCTCATAAAAAATAAAAATTGGATCGGAAATTTATTGCAAAGTTGACCAAAAAATCGGTCTATTTTTACCGGCATATTTTATATATAAGGATATGCCTTCAATATGCAAATCTGACTTTGAATATTATGTCATTTATTTAGAAATATTTTAGTTTCTGTTTATTTCGCTACATTGCTGTATAAAAAGTTTACATTATGATCTTTATAGTTAAAAATTCAAATTGTGTATTAGGAAATTTCATGACGGTGACATCTTTTGATATCTACACAGAATTATTACTAAGATAAAATGTGTGACACTACAAAAAATATGGAAAATAATTAGCTGGTGTCCGATGCATTACGGTCGAAGACGACATAATTGTGTGATATTGAATATTTCAAGTAAATTTGGCACGCCACCTAATGTAAGTTATTTGTACTATGCCTAAATATAACCTTCGCTACGTAGTACCTACTATTACGTATTCTGTGCCTTCGCACAAGTGTCAGCAATACTTGAGTTAACAAAGTTTTACCGCAATCTGATGAAGGGTATGGTATAATGGCAGCCCATAAAATGCAAAAAAACAAACAGTAATTTTTATATATTAACTTATTAATTACTAAATTATTATTATAACAAATGAATTACAAATTGAATTTAGTTCGTATATTTGAAATATGAATTAATTTATAATAATATTTTTGGTGTCTTTGCAAACATCAAAGATTTTTTAGAAATAGGTCATTCGACATTTTTACAAATTTATTTTCTTAGGTGCCTACTAGATTTTACTCGTCTAGAACACTTGCAGATTTTGCACTCAGGTTTTGACGTCAATTCTATAACTATTGTGGATATGAAATTAATTATATTTTTATGGGTCACAGTAACCACTTACCTTATGGTAAGTGGTTAGTGTGGCCCATAGATATTTACATTTATCCATGGTTAAGAATCAAAACGCAAATACGTTGTCACCCCTGAGGCCTAAGATGGAATGCCTCGTTTCCAGTAAAAAGGGTCTCTGGTTCTCTACACTCACCATACGAAAGACAGTAGCGTTCATCTGCTATTTGACGCTGGTACTATGTGAGAGCGTGGTCCTTCCCGGTCGAGCCGACCCATTCGTGCTACAACTACAATTATGTACTATTAACATAACTGCAGCATGGCTCTACCACGTATAATAATTAAATGTGCGTAGTAAAAATTAAAGAAGTTAAGAATTCATTGTGCATCAAAACTTTAAGAGATAGAAGAGTGTTTGTGAGAAACCTAAAGGTTTTTTTTGTTCGAAACAATTTTTATATATCTTATAGTTAATGAGATAATGTTCAAAAACTTTTTAATTGATCAGTCTTTCGATTTCAAAAAAACCTTGCATGTTGTTCGATTAAAATATTAGCCTGCATCGCTAGTGATATTGCTCTCTGTTGTGTTCACGTAATGTCATCACCATCGGCTCAGCTGTTCGAAGATTAACTCGGACAGACTGAGAGACAGACAAATTGTTTAAAAATGGTTATTTCTGCATAGCATTCAAATAACCTCCTGAGCTTAATCGAAGGCAGTTACTTCGATAACTGCCTTCGATTAAGCTCATTGACTGGGAGAGAATGCTTAATTGCATTAAGTCCACCCTTTGTAATCTTTTTATTAAGGTGCAATAAAGTGTAAATAAATAAATAAATAAAATAATACAGACAGAGACAGAGAGAGACACTTCAATTTTACTTATACCTTTAGATTTAGTATGTATAGATATAATAAAAAACGATTCTTCCGATTTATTCGTAATGAAGCAAATAATAACACGCATTCAAATTAATGTCATATAGTTGACTTTTGTATTCAATTCAGAATCACAAATGTGTTTATAAGATGCTAGTTATTAGATACAAACATCAAACGCTTGCTGCTCCTGTGTTATTATCGCGTAACGAATTGTATAATCAGACGTGAAACCGTCACCGATGGGACTGCTTTCATACAAAACACACATAACAGGCGTACTAACGACACAAAGTAAACTGTAGTGTAGACAATCGACTTTAGAACATTAAATGAACTCGTTGAATACTTAATCATCATCATTCAGCATTCTTGTTAGATTTGGGTAAAGTACGAGTACACGCGCGTCCTCTCTGATGTAACGCTCATGCGACAAGAAATATAAACGGAACGAAAATATTCAATTTATATGGGGTACTTATGGGGTCACCTGAGTGGTGCTTAGCTGTAGTTGGACCTTCAACTTTAAGATACCTGGCGTGTGCTATTATGCTAAAAAAATAAATACATTTTGTTTATGTGTTGGTAAAAAAGGAATATAGTGTGCCTAATGCATTGTTTAGTGGGCTAAAACCATGTTCGCATTATTGCCCTTCTAATGAAATATAGACTTACCATTACCAAACCATATAACCGATGTGCCCCTGTTTGGGGCTAAAAAAGTTAGAGATAGAGCGATACGCAAGGACACTGTCCACCCGATAGTAAATGTAGTTAGTTGTGGCCTATAAACATTTACATCTATTCTCGATTAAGGATCAAAATATGAATAGGTTGTTGTCGCTAAGGACTAAGATCGAATGACTTGTTACCTAGTAGTAAAAGGAGTATCCGTTGCTCTTCACTCACTTTCCGAAACAGTAGCATTAAACTGCTATTGTATTCTGTAAGAGCGTGGTCTTTCCCCGGTTGAGCCGCCCCATTCGTTCTGCAACCATAATAAAGCTGCAGTGTGGCTCAACCATGTTGAAAGCATATTAACTACCGATTGGAAAAATCCACCGTCCTCAGAGGGATCAGCTAGAAACCCAACCAGCTCGTATTTTTGGGATTGTTAGAAACTTTGATGCGGTGTCAGAGACGCCACAAAATTCTCTAACTTCGTAACGATCGGAAGCTATAAGTAAGTATTATAGTGCCTATATATAAAAAGTAAATGCGCAAACACAAGAGTTGAGATCAATAAAAAAATTTACATCTAAAGGCAATCGCCTCCTGACAAGGTTTAATATCGTATAAGGATATAAATCTCGATTGAAACTGGTTATGATAAAAATTGATTATAACTGCAACAGTCCGCAACAAACTGATTTCCACTTAGAGGTTCTTTTATCCATTCTCGTTAATTGAGCTAAAAGTATGTCAAAGACTGCATCGTATTCAATTTGAATGTTGGTATTAATATATTTGAATTTAATTTAAGAGCTTTGTTTTTGCGTATAAATCTAGCGGTTTTGCTCATTATGTTAATGTTTAACTCTGTAACTCTTAATTGGAGGAAATTTATTGGAATCCGACTTGACAGTGAAGTCGTTAAGCTCTAACTGAAAAACAGCGCTGTCTTTGCAGCATTATGCTGAGTTGGAGACCTATTTGATGTCACATTTTATTTAACTGTTAATGCGCAGCTGGTATCTTTTGAAATGTGTGTATCAAATAAATAGTTCTTTTTATTCTTTCTTTCTTTCAAATAACTAAAAGTGTGTAATCCACTGACAAGTCTGCATTTGAGCAATAAAATTAAGACGGCTTTAATAATACTTAAATTGAGTATAATTAACGGTGAAACTGGTAAGGTTAAGTTTCGCAATTCAAACTACCATTTAAGATTTAACTATAAATGTTAACCAGATTGTACTGTGTTCACCACAGAAATCTAAATATTTAGATTTCTGTGGTGTTCACTGAACCGCGCGCCATATGTGGCTATTAAATAATTACTACAACTTGATTAAGAAGAAAGAAGACAAACTTAGTAAAAATTGTCAATAATATGATCATGATAACATTCTGCAATTTATGTTTTAACCATTTCTTACCATACATTGGCGGAAATACTTTTGCAACCGATTTACGTTGCAATTTCTCTCAAGGGTAACAAGCTCTTACTTAAAGTTCAATGAAAGTAATAAGAACACCATATTATAGTACCACAGTAAAGCATCTTTCGTAAATGTCTCAGAAACCTCTTCTCCGTTTAACTTGAACCCTAAAAATTTACGAGAAAAACGTGATACTCAACTTGAAAACTTTTCCTTATGGTTTCAAGGTACTATAGTAAATATATCATGTATATTGACGTGTTTTACAATTAAATGTCTTATTGAGGTTACTTCGTCATGCTATAGTGTTTTTTTGTATTTTGTCATGATTATCCGATCAAGTAACGCATTTTATAATAAGTACACCATAAATTCTTAATTTTGTAGCTATTATTATATAGTGTCAATACTTCGAGTATGTAGAATTTCAGACAATACAAGTAGAGGTATAGAATTTGATTATTTATGTAAAAAGTTATCTGGTAAACTAAGAAAATACATATATTTAACAGAAATTGACAAACTCTTCTTGTTAACAGTGTTCTATGTTGACAGGCAATTCTATTTCTATATTAAAGGTAAATGTGAAACCTATAAATCTAAACTGCCCAGAAATAAAGTAGTGGTGACGATGAATCGCATTTTAATTTAGGCCGTGACCAACTTACGTTATGCAAATTGCATGGTTACGATTACGTTGTTACGCCTAAAGTTTCCCATAAAATTATACTCCGCTAATGTTGTTTTGTTGTAAGGAAATCAGGTTCTCAGAAGCTCTTGTTCACTTTCAACACACAGTGTGGTGTATACTAAGAAATAAAATCTCATCAGTTATTACTTATTATTGATAGCGGTTACGCTTGGTCATCGGAATCCACGTCCGACTCGATAAACGCACACACACGCAATGACCTGGAAAATTTAAGCTGTAACTTTGCATTACGCTTTGGTCTTTTAGATATATTTTTCGCCACACTCTGTTACTAGAGCCTTGTGTTTTAATCAACAGAGGGGCACCACCTTTTTTTTATTTAATATTTTTAAAAGTTACGATGACGGACAAGTACAAAGTACACCTGATGATAAGTGGATGCTGTGACACAGAAATCTCACATCTATCCTCGATTAACAATCAAAATGCAGATGCGTTGCCAGCCCTGAAGACTGATATCGAACGCCTCGTTTCCTTTAAAAAGGGTCTGCGTGCAGCCGAGTTTGATTTTGTTGAACAATGTCTCAAATTACCCCTACACTTCCATTACTTTAATGTCCTGTATTACCATAATGTTAATGAAGCTAAGCTAAGCGAGATAGTTATATCGCCATATATCGAAAACCATAACATTCCAATCATGGAGTATAGAGGTAAGGAGGACAATCTCCCATAGGAGAATATTTGAAAATGTGTCCATTCGTAAGCAATAAATAACAGTTCAAAAACTCTCCACAACAGAGCTCGAGCATCCACAGGGGTATGATAAATCGCCGTAAAATACGTTGAGAGTGATTTTGAAAATAAAAAATTTGAAAGCAATAAAATAATTATTGTAAATAGAATTATGGCGAAAGGCTGTGCAATAAAAAAATTATAAAAAGTTCCTTAAAATTTAGACTGTAGCTACAGTGGTGCCACATTTATTTAGCGCTTTCCTACGGACACTTTTTTATACATGGTCAATTTTTGTCTCCACCTCCTCCTTTTGTGAACACGGGATTATTTCCCAAAGGACATTAATTAATACGTATAACAACGTAAAAGGTAATAAGAAATTTCTTTTTAAATGTTCGCCTTTTCACTTATTATAAATATTCACTAATTGCACACACTATGATTAGCATATATTGAAAATGGGTCAGATTAGTCCCTTTAACGACGTGCATGTATGCTTGGGAGGTGAGAAAGGTATGCCGGATCGTGCCAAATGGAAATCCGTAGTCTGCCTAGCCCTCTGGGTGACAAGCGTGAGTGTTTATGCATTATGTTAAATGATTGCAATTAAGAATTTTTTTGAAGATTGATTAGCAATTAAACGAAGTTAAACGAAGTCTGATTTGCTATGTTCGAATAGCCGTTAACCGCTGTATGCTAACTGTATTGTATTCCGGTCACTTAAGTTTACTAACGTTAACATGTTCAGAATAATATTTTTTTATTCTTTCCACTGGGAAGTTAGTCGTGTGGATCTTTCGGGTCGCACCTAGATCGCTTTTTGTGTTAATGTTATTGAGAAACGGTTTCAGAAACGCTACCAACATGTCCGGTCTGGTGTCTGAACACAGCTATCCCCACTTCTGTTTCGCAATGTCGATTTGGCAACTTGTGCTTATTAAATCTGTGGTTTAAATCGTCTTCTTTCTGTCTTCGGATAGAACATTTATCACCTTGGTTATTGGGCAACTGCGTAAAGCCTATTTTTCAACAGACTTAAAAAAGAGGAGGTTCTCAATTCGACCGTATTTTTTATGTATATTAGAACCACAGAACATTTTTGTAAATGAACCGATTTTGATAAGTTTTTTTATTTATTTAAAAGTAGTGCTTCTCATGTGGCCCCATATAAATTTGATCAAGATTTGACCAGTCGTTTATTGAGTTATCCTTAATAATGCGTATTTAATTGACTTCCGACTGTATTGATAATGTCCTCATTTTATTATTATTTGTTAATTTTTATGGAATTCTTATTACTCTTGATTTGCACGATGTTGAACTCAAAGTACGGTGAAAAACTAAAAGCATTTTTTTTTAATGCGTCACACGCCTTTATCTTGCTGTCTTTGTTTTAATGTAAATGAACTACGTTCGTAGATTCTTGATTTTTCTTTTGCCGGTGCCGGTTTTGCATGTCATAAATTCGATCGACCCCCATAAACCAAATAGTATGTTTAGTTGGACCTAAAATACATAGATATAGAATAGTATCTGCATTCATTGATCAATTTGCCAAGTCAAGGTGTTAACGGAAATCTCCATAATTGAGGCCCGGTGGGTAACATACTGATCATAATGTAGCTGGATATCATTTAAACCTAGATTATAATTTTTTCTTTATAATCTGGGTTTAAATGATATTCATCTACATCGTCGGTTGAGGAGGATAATCATGGTTTCGAATCCGTGTTGGATTACATTTGTTTGAACAATAAGCATTAATTTACGGATGTCGCTGTGTTTTAAATGTCTCTGTGTTTAATCTGTGCCTACCACCGCCTTGCTCCCGCGTTTAATCTGGCATGGGAATGCCAAAATTGTGCATGTATATTAAAAGCAATGTAATATTAATTTCTTTTGCTTCCGTAGATATTTGTAAAGATGCGCCGTGGTACAAAATCATCACAATGATGTTATGTCTCCACCAACCTACCATCTGTTTTATCTTATTAAAATGTTCATCTTCTTCTTCAGTAGTTTTTATCCCCTACCCCATATCGTCCTGAGGGTTGTAATAAGAGGCGACAGAGGGAAAGTGAAACAGGATTGGGAATGATAATGACCATATATATATATATATATATATATATATACATGAACATGTATATACATATATACATATATTAATTTTGCACAAAACATGAACTTTGAAATGAATTTACAATGTTATTCACTTTAAACGTTGAACAAAATATCAATTAATAAAACTGTTCAAAACGAAATAAAATTACGAAAAATAATTGGCTATGAGGGAAAGAGAGAAATAAAATATAGGCGGGCACTGCTCCACTTGCTTATGTCCCCCACTCAACTCCCGTTCGCCTCGCCCGATCACACTTTTCGTAACGCTTTCGTCACGCGTTCGCCAGCTTGCTCCGCAGGTCAAGCGTGCGTAAAGAAGTTTTACTTCAAAAGTGCGGTTGCCAATCTGCCTGCCAAGCGCAACGGCAACGGCAACTATGGCTAAATCCACCCTATTAGGCAATCTATGGGGGAGGCCTGTGTTTAGAAGTGGTAGCAAAAAGGCTGAATGTTGCGCGCAATTATAGCACCACTCACTGCACGGATTGTTGAACACAGTCGCAGTACCATTGCACTGATAATATCTACTGCTTTCTATTGTCAGTCTGAGAAATTTCAGCATAATGACGACTTACGTCGGTCGATCGTCAGATCCCCTTGCATCCTCCAATATTCATCCTATACATATACGGTTATTTAAGGGTTTTGTACGTAAGATTGTTTAAACCCACGACATCCGCAAAAAGGTCAAAAGTGAAGAAATGTGCATTGTCAGAGACCTACAGTTTGACCTATCACGTTTTATGTAATTATTATAAGTATGTGTGAGTGAATTAAAAAAATATCTTACATAATATCCGCTCATTATACTGTATATTTTACACATAATTTACTTACCACGTATTTTGTGTGTTTTATAGTTTATTGTTTCCTAAGAAATTCAATTTTAATTAATTCGCTAAGGTTATTAATTAAATATAATTAACTAAAATATAAATTTTGGTAATATTTAACGTAATCAGTACTTTGATTGAAGGCCGAATAGATTTCAGAGGGATTTGGAAGCGCAATAGTTAGGCGCTTGGCTGCGGTGTCACACGCGGATTCTATTACCGCACGTATTTGTATTGCCTACAATATACATGTATGATGTCTATTAACGATAAAGTTTCTTTTTTATTATTACAACTAATAAATAAGATTCCTACTCTTGTGTACCATTTTTAAGTAGCTTAGTGCTCTTCAAAGTCTAGTTCTTCAATCAGTAGGGTAAGTTGTACCAAAGCAGGTGCAGTTTGAAGAAAAAGTTGGTATACTCGCTTTTACATTAATTCAGGCGTAATAATTTAGCGACAGTATTTGGCCTTCAGTTTTACCATGTAATGTATAATATGGAAGTATCATACTGCATTGAGAACCATTTTAATCGAGAACGGGTCGGCGGAAACTATGCCGATGTACCGTATACGTGTGCGGCTATAATAATGAATTATTTATGTTCGCGCACCGGCCTCGAATAACGCAAATTCAACTTTTGGTGCCGACCTCTCACAATTTTTTCGCATAACCCTGCTTATCAACATTTTTAGTTTTAATGGAGCAAAACGTAGATCTCGGAATCTTATTCGGAGAGAGTACGCCCGTGACATTACAGAAGAATTGGGGGAAGAGACTGACGACTGAGAAAATGACCGATTCATTATTAGAAGACTTAATTCGGAGGTGGAAAAACATAAGTAACCTATCGACTCCTGCTCTACATTGGCCTATCATAGTAAGATATTTGCTTTAGTTGCCACGCTTGGCAGACGAGTTGGCATCCGTAGTTACTTCTTAGTTGTTATTAGCAGCTGCTCGTCATGGTTTGTTTCATTCTGTGTCGCCTTTTACGACATATACGGGGCGATATGGGGTAGTGGATATTCTTATACCGCCAATACACATTAAAAACATACATGCCTATGGAATATTCGTGGTTCTATGGAAATTTCTGATAGCGTGCAGGTGGTCGTACGTAGCGCGTTAGAAATTATCTGACAGAAAATTTTGTACAATGTGCGGTTGGCTTAAAGCACTGACTTTGTTTCACAAAAGGCTATAATCCTAGCCTTAAAACCTCCAACATTGTTGTAAACTGCTTGGTGGCATTTTGCAGCGGTTTGCAGTTGGAGTTGACTGCAGATCTCTATGAACTGTGAGTTCCTTTCTCACTCTACCAACTTATTGTTCTTGATGTCATGTTGACTCTAATCTGTAACGCAGTGTAGCCTATGTGAGTTAAGACACGGCTAACGTTAAGCAGTTTTATTGGGGCCATTCTACAACTCCACTAGGACTACAATTCTTAACATATTTTGTAGTCACCAAAATCATGAGCACCTTTATTGCAAGGTCAAAAGGGTTATAATCGATTAGATTACATCGCATTAAGTGTCAGGTGATTATTGACGGTAGTGAATGATTAACACTTACCTACCGACTTCGCATTGGAGAAAGCTGAACTGGGGGTCGTTGTCTCAACAGTGGGGTTTACTATTGGACTGTGTTATGCAATAACATCTAATTTAGTTTCTATTGACTCATGGTTTGTAGGATAGAACGCGATACGTGCTTATACTGAATTATATTTTAAGAGAGTGGAATTGCGGACGACATACGAATTCTTATATTTTGTTTTGTTTCATAATCATTGTTGCGTATATATATTCATTTTAATGTCAGCCATTGTCTGTGTAATCGACTATGTTATGTTACTTAACAAATATAATAAATAAAGTTATAAAATAGCGATGTGAACCCGAGACAACAGGAACGTAACAGTTAAAACCTCAGCCTGATCGATGTTTTTTGAATTTTATGGGTGTAATAAAATTTAGTCGTGTTAGCTTTAAAACTAGGCGCTCGTTGCATTTTTTATCTATTTTATGTCAATGCTCTTTGCATCTTCTACTTTGTCGTCTAATAATAAGTAGAGTTACACGTAAGCTATTCACTCTTGCTTTGACCGACATCTACTTCATTTACTTTTTCGCGCATAACCCGACTTAGATTCTTATCCTTATTTAAATCTAGTAGTATATTGTACCTCACTAATTTTAGACCTTTAACTGTATTACCAACGCTCAGTATTTTTTTAACTTTTTTCTTCTTCGAGTGCCTCTCCGACTAGCGACGGTTGGCAGTCAGCTTTGAATACTTCATCTTGTTTTTCACGAGGCGGAAGAGCTCGGTTGCATTGACGGTTTCTCTTCATTGTCAGATGTTGCACAGCCAAGACTTTTCTTCGACCAACAGCTCTCATTCCGGCAACCTTTCCCATCACAATGAGTTGCAAAAGATCATATCTTTTATGCCTAAGCACGTGTCCGAGGTGTGCAATTTTTCTTTAATCTTTTAATTTAATAGTCTAAGTTTAATGCAAATAAATTGCTCCATAAGAATCAGTTTGGTTATGCAAGGGGTCGCTTGAAAACTGAAGTCGGTGTTGAACTTATTAAACATATTTTCTATAGATAGGAGAAATCAGAGGATGCTTTGGGTATATTTTGTTATCTTTGCAAGGCTTTCGAGTGCGTTTACCATGAGACATTAATCAGAAGCTACATCATTATGGTGTAAAAAACATAGTGCTGAAACTTATTACGTCATATCTAAATAATAGAATGCAAGCAGTTGTTATTAAAGGAAGTAGTTCTCAGGATCTACCGGATCGGTAGTATCTATTCCTCATATTTCTTCTGGGCTCAATTCTTGGCCCCTTCCTATTCTTAGTTTAAATTACTCGGTAGGAAATAACCATGATATAGTTTTGTTTGCTGATGATACTTCGTTGATTTTTTGACTTAAAAGGTAATTATTGAAATATGACGAAGTGAATAATGCTATATCAAAAATGGTACACAAGTTTAACGTCAGTAATTTGCTTTTGAACGGTAATAAAACGAAATGCAGGAAATTCACCACATCTAATGTTAAACAGGTGAATACCAGTGTGCTTTTAAATGAGGGGGAACTGAACCTTGTTGAATCCACTGTTTTTTTCGGAATCACAGTTGACGCGAAGTTTCAATAAGTCCCTCATATATCTAACTAGCAAGCAAACTTAGTTCTGCAGCATATGCTGTAAAAAGATTAAAGGCCTTACAAGTGTTAAAACAGCTAGATTAGTTTATTTTTGTTATTTACATAGCATAATGTCGTATGGAATCTTGCTATGGGATAATGCGACTGACATTAAAACTATTTTTATTTCGCAGAAAAGAGCCACAAGAGCATTTTATGACCTAGGTTCGAAGGGATCCATAAAAGAAAAATTTAAAGAAATAAATATATTAACTTTTGCCTCCAAATATATGATATATGATGTACATTCTGTAAATACTAGGAACAAGCCACAAGCTTTTTTAAAAAAGGCCCCGCTGGGTTTCTTGCCGGTTCTTTCCTGGTTTTTTCGGAACCAGTAGTAAAAGTAAAAAAATGACTTTCAATAAGTGTTACATGTATTTTATATTGAATAAAAAGGATTCTATTTTATCGACACCATCAAATTTCCTTAAAAAAAGTGTTATGAATATACTCACAGTCGTTTAATAAATCGTTGTCGTTTTAAAATCTTTATATTAAAATAAGTGATAAATACGAAATAATAATTAAGTACTACATTTGGTTTAGTTTTTTTGACTGGTTATCAAGAATCCCGCTTTCGAATATCGTAACGATCTGATAATTAAATAAAAACCGAATTAATTATTTGAAGGAATACGCGATAGTAGCTACGGGCTCCCATTGGGCAACCAGTTTAATCCTAAAATGCATGTCGTGTTTATGTGGCAATGTGTCACGAGTGCTCGATATAACGATGCTTACTGACAGAAGTTTGTCGACCGTCACTATTGAAAGTGTTTCCCGGTTTCGAATCCATAGATCTGTGTAACAAAGTTTTTAATTTAGAATGAAGTAACCGTTACATCAAATCTTTTATGCCGTCATGCATGCCGGTTGATCTGTGGACAACTGGAATTCGATCCCCGTCGGCAACAATAAAATTGTTTTAAGTGCTAATTTATCGCGCTCGGTGGTCGTAAAACGACATGACGAAAATTGCATGTTTAAAAATTAAAAAGAAACAAACATATTTTTAGTGACATGCGAAATATAGAGTTATCTAATTAACTTTGCAATGAATTTCATACAAGTTTTCAAAATGTTAACTTTCTCAGTGATAAATGCGAAAGTGTGTCTGTATAATAGATTTTTTCACAGCTAAATTATTGATGTAGATAGCTTGCTTTCATATATCAACATAAATGGACTAATTTTTAACTTTTGGTGTTATTATACTTTGAACTATTCCCTGCGGGTGAGGTTGCGGGAACGACATTCAATTTACGCTAGACGCAACGTACAATTTTTAATCATACAATTATTATTTATATTTCAAACGTCTACTATTGAACTTCACATATTAGTCGATAGTTGCTCGACAAAGAATCAAAAAACCAAGTCGATCGCCTTTTGTTTAATCAGTCGGATAACTATCGACCGGCAGTAAATTCAGGCATATCGTCTAATATGTATTGGGTGGCACACACGATCTACTAAACTGTATAATCGCGACTATTTAGTTGTTCCGAAATACCTTCTTTCAAACACATGAGCGAGTACACAGCTAGTACTTAATTACGATAGTTTTAATTATTAATATATACAAATATGTGCTCCAAAACGACTGTCCAATAGAGAAAAATCGATACCGACTGGATCGACTGCATGCGCTCCACTATCGACGAAATAATACGGTTACAGAATATTAAAGATCTCTGATTTGTTTCCCCTCTGCCGTCTCTTACGATACCTACGGGATGATATGGGGTAGTGGGTATTCTTACACCGCCACTACAATCTGCCACTTTGTCTTGCGTATGTACGACCTGCTAAGACACGCAGTAAGTCGATGGATGCAGGTGGCTCAGGACCGTGCTCTGTGGCGTACCTTGGGGGAGGACTGTGTTCAGCAGTGGACTTGTGAAGGACTGTATGACGAATGATGAGATCGGGCGACATACATGGAAAGACCAGATAGCTTAATAATCACGAAATCATCATAAGCGCAAAACTCAATTCAACAATTTGATCGATTTACCAATCATATGTGGTATGCCTTAAATGAACAAGTCTTAATATTTTATCTATACGTGTAATGTTTAACTTCTTAAAATAATTGTACGCAAACACGTTAGAGCAAGCATTTCATGAATAATTTATTGAGTTTCATTAATGTGTTATTTAACCCTGATGTAATTTTTGGTCAAGTGACACCGTCTGTTTCAACACAGCGCCACCTACAACTGCGTGCGATTGCGTACGCAGCAAGCATTTGAAGCCATCGCATAGATTTCTTACCTTTATATATTTTGTTCTTCTGTACGAGTGTTTGTCACTGATCTTCTAAAAGCCTGTACTGATTTTGGTAAAAAAATATGTGTTTGAGTGCGTCCCGGGATGGCTTAGTACCTACACTCGATCTGGGATCACTATTTAGGTATATTTTTATATACCTCAATAGTGATACTCAGTGATTATTTTGTACATTTGGGTGTTCTAAAATTGGCACTTATTTTATCTTACTATAAAAACTTACTTTTAGTCCTGAGTACAGTGTAAAAGTTGTTAGTCTTTCAGTGTTCTACAGGATACTTTCAGAAAGTGTGCTCAGGATTTAGAGAAGTCAGGAGTAAATAAACTTTCGTTGAGCGAAGTCAGTGTGATTTATCTTCGGCTGTATCACCGTTTACCATCAGACGAAATAGTAATCAAGCTCTAACTTAGAATGGTTAATAATTTACGCGAACACTAATTGATTAAAACTACTTTTACGGATTTTATCGCGTTTAATTTTAATTGGTTTTTAATTGCACTGCCAGCTTTCGGTAGCTGAAGGTACTCCGGGTTAACATTGAAATCGGGACGTCAGTCACCTCAGTCCCCCGTGACGGCGGACTAACGGCTGGGTTTAATAACCAACTAAATTTAAACGCGATAAAATCCGTAAAAGTAGTTTTAATCGATAACATCTTACCGTACGTCTAGTTTCAATGGAAGACTTTTCTTCGGTGGTAGACTTTTAAATTTGATAATAATATAATAAACTAAAATACTACGTATAGGATAAGTATGACAATATTGCAACAAATCCTTTTTTTGAATATGTTTGGAGCAAAAAAAAGTTTATTAACTTGCCCAAATTACATAACACATTAATTTATAATGTGTTTATACGCGCAAAGGTGAAGACTACAATACTATGATGGTCGAACCACAATGATAGACAAAAGTTAAAGACATTGCTGGATATTTTTTACTTATCATAAGCTTATTACTATTCCAACTGTACGTTGGTAGTTATGTAGTCGAAGATGTTATAGCTCAACGTTTTGAGGACGTCCAGATTGTAATCATATGGAAACAGCTAGCAAATTGTGAAGAAAATCTGGCCTCCGTTATGTATTTTTTTTATAGATTAAAGGTGACAAACGAGCACACAGTCCACCTGACGGTAAGGGGATATATCCATAGATATCTTATATTCATCCTCGATTAAGAATCAAAACGCAAATGCGTTGTCACCCCTGAGGACTAAGATGGAATGCCTTGTTTCCAGTAAAAAAGGGTCTCCGGATCTCTATACTCACCATACGAAACACAGTATTAAGCTGCTATTTTACGCTAGTATTCTGTGAGGACGTGGTCCTTCCCCGGTACCCGGACTCATTCGAGTTACAACCATAATATAGCTGCAGCGTAAAAATGCAGTGAATTCGTAAGTCGTTGTCGTAAAGCAACATAAATGTGTTAATAACGGGTACTGAAAAATACTGTCCTAAGAATTTGGATAGAAAAAAGAAAAAGAAACAAAGAAGTAATTAACTGCAGCCACATATATAGGACGAAAGTAGACAGAATCCGGTCGACGGTGAACGAGGGCATACCGATTATTGTGAAGCTGTAAACATTAACAGAGTGAATTAACCCTCTTTTTGATTGCTTATTCTTTGCGTTAAGTTTTATGAGAGTATGTTAAAAATTCTCTCAACATGAGTTTTATTTTATAAGTTGATAACTTACATTGAACATTTAAAAAAATCCCGAAACAGAAAGAGCTCGTGATCTTCGAACGACTGAAGTGATTTTGATAAAACGTGTCTAGGAACCACGAAAACGTGCTTTTAAATTAAAAAACCGCACCCAAATGGATTCACCTGCTTAAGAGCTACATTGTCACCGACAGACACATAGTATTCAAATATATAACACCTCTCTTTTTGCGACGGGGGATAAAAATTTGAATAATCGTTTAAAAATCATGCAGTACTCTGAAGTTTGCTGAATTAGTATTCAAAATGTTTAACAATACTGCGTTAAACCTAAGAAGGCAGAGTTTTACTTGTATCTTCCCTGATGGTACGTGGTGTAATCCTAAATTAAAAACATAATAGGTATTTATTGAGTTCCAATAATTTTTCATTTGAATTAATTTGATGGAATTGTATATTTTCTGCCCAGAATTTCAATTAGTATTAATTATACAAAGTCCGTAGACCTTTTATAATGAACTTCATAGGTTAGGTTATTTCTGCTTCGATTGTTTGATGTTTGTGTCAATGCAGCTAGCTGCAACTTTCTAAGAATGCTCTGTATAATGCAATTCAAAGGAGTGTTTAAATTTGTGAAATATTGAATCAAGTTTAGTTGCACCTAATTTATAGCGTTTGTTTGTGATTTTTTTAATTAGGTAAGGTTAGTTATCTTATGGCAAAAACCGTTGGAAAAAATTAAAACATATTACCTTTGATCCATTTTTGCAACCGATCTTATATCTTAAGAATGTTGACTTCTCCTTTACGGTGTTTGCAATTTACTCTTATCTCATACCAGTTTCTTGTAATAAGTATCCAAATAACTAATAACGGATCCCACTTTCAACAAATCACTTTCATTTCACCGAATTATACTGTTTTTAAGTTACTTCCTGACGTTACTTGAAACACTGTTAAGTTAATTCGGATCAGAACACGCTTATGTTGTTAACAGTACCGATTTGAAATAGTCGCACGAAAATTTCGATGTATGTGAATCTATTTCGTGGTTATATCGATACGGTATATTTGATAGAAAGCCAGGACTGTTCCGGTCTCGAACTTTCATCGGACGCGTGCGCTGACGTGCCTCGTCTTGGAGCGAGTGAAGAACCGGCTAGACTCGTGGCCAGCGACAGCGGCGCAACCGCAATCACGTACACGAGAATTATTCTCTTTTATTTTTAATGAAATATTTTTTTAATCTGTTAATTTAGTCATAATTATTTAGGAGGAGAACGGTGAAGTTAATGATCTATTGTTTATAAAATATGACAATTTTTAAGTACCTAAACATTTTGCTTACTACTAGAGTCCAGATTGAACGATTACTACTCCTAAATTGTGCTAAAGATGAGTTCACACGTTCGCTTTTAATGTAAACAGATTTTGAAACCGTGTAACTTTTTAACAAATTGATATCTGTGCGTGCATTTAGTTTGCATTACTATTTAGTCAGTTTGACTTTTATTTTTTTTAGTTGCAAAATACGTTTAAAGGTTGTTGTAAAGTATCTCACTCAAAAGTAACTCGCATTTTTGGCAGACTTCAAGAATCAGGAAGGTCTCAATTCGACTGTACGTACGTTCTATTTTTATGTTACGCGATATCTTTGTCGATTGGAACTTGATTTCAATGATACTTTTTCAATAAATAGGTTATACTTCTATCCATATAGTAAGTGTAGAAAAATTGCGAATAAAGTTTGAAGTGAAACTATTAAAATGGCATTCAAGTTGTTATCTTGTAGCTTGTGATATATACCTAAGTCCACTAAAATGAGCAAAAAATTTAACTTACAATAAAAGTTAAAAGTCGACTTCAAACAATCAAATGATCTCCACATACGAAGTTCTAAAGTCGAGACTAATTCTTTCATGTTCTTAACACCAACTTCAGGTGATATTATATGGAATTTGGATCAATTATTATTTCATTCTGATTAGTTTTTTGAAGTTGACGTATAAGTCGATTGATAATAAGAGTTTAATATTTCTTGGCCAAGAGGATTATCGTTTTTTCAGTTTAGGTTTTGTATGAGATTTCCAAAGATCTTCCGTGTTAGTTGTGATATTCTGCCTTAAATTACTTTAAGTTAATATTTAGCGGGATAAAACTTCGCTCTCACAGAATACCGGCGTAAAATGTCAGCTTAATGCTGCTGTGTTTCGTATGGTATGTGTAGAGAACTGGAGAGCCTTTTGGCTGGATACGAGACATTCCATCTTGGACCTCAAAGGTGACAACGCATCTGCATTTTGTTTCTTAATTGAGGATAAATGTAGACGTAGTGTAGTGTAGATGTCTATGGGCTACAGCATCCACTTACCATCAATTATTCTATAAAAATACAAACGTTTCTTTTATTAAGAAATATAAATTATTATTATACGTGGTGGAGCCATGCTGCAGTTATATTAGTAGTATGGTTGAGCACGAATGGGTCAGCTCGACCGGGGAAGGACCACGCTGTCACAGAATATCAGCGTAACATAGTAGCTTAATGCTGCTGTGTTTCGTATGGTGAGTGTAGAGAACCGGAGACCCTTTTCACTGGAAACGTGACATTCCATCTTAGTCCTCAGGGGTGACAACGCATCTGTATTTTGATTTGTAATCGAAGATAGATGTAGATGTCTATGGGCCGCACCAACCACTTACCATCAGGTGCAGTGTGTGCTCGTTTGTCACCCAACTTCATAAAAAAATTATATATAATAAGTCTCAGAAATAAGAAACGTATGTAGACTGTAATTGTACCTATTATTTTACTATAATGACACTTAAAGCACTACGGTGCAAACTTTGAACTATTATCCGATTCTTTATACTACCAAAATTTTAATGGTAATTATCATTAATCGTGATTGACACATTTCGTACGAAATTAAATTATCAAGTCATATTTTGTCATTAAAGGAGATGTATGAAACTGGGTGCTTGACATTGTTCGTAACAAAGAAATAAATTATAAGCATAAATAAATGTGTTTTATTTCTGTGATATATGGGACAATCATAGAGCATGTTTTTACTAAAAAACGAAAGCTCATGCTTTTTTACGAGTAATATAGCAGAAAAGAAATGTTTTTAAATATTTTTTTATGATAAATCAGGCTTCACCCAAAAAAAAAAAAAAAATAAGGTTGACCCTACAGGCCATCCCTGGAACTTCCCGCTAATTTTAAATGCAAAGCGGCGCAAATTTCACATATTATAACGTTTTTGTCATAATATTGAAAAACCAAGTTTTTTATTTTTTGAAAATTGAATATTTTATGAACAAATCAACCGATAAAGATTTCTTAAATTTACGCCAATACTACACATTAAATAAAACTGTTATTTACGGATTTTATCGCGTTTAATAAACGTCGGGATAATAAAAAATAAGTTAAAAGTGGTAATTAAACGCGATAAAATCCGTAAATAACAGTTTTATTAAAATCAACCGATTTTGACGAACTTGACGGCGTTGGACGCAGTTTTTTCTTATATGTAGGTAAATTATTACAACAAAAACGATTCTAGAAAAATTTTCAGAATTATTTGAAAATCGTTCGTAACAGTTATACAAAAATATGAAGGTATTATCTGACATGATTGAATGGGTTCTACGGTCATTGATCTTTGCCTGTTCCAAAGGATACTTTATTCAAATATCCTTCGAGTTTCATTGATCGAGTGAATTATGGCTGTGTTTGTGGAAAGATTTCGTGTCTTTACTATCGTGGATATAGTTAACTTGACCTTTAACTTTTCGCTCGAAATACAGGAGAGTAGGTAGGTGCGCCCACATAATGACAGTAATGTGGTGGTACTTGGGTTATGACAGGAATAGAACAGACAATGTACAGCCTCCGTCTGCTTTTCTGAATGACATTTTAGTAATAAAATTGCAGAAATTAATTAAAAGAGATTAAGTAAAATTGCATATTTTGTGCCCTTTTCAATTTATTCAAACAATTTATCACAAGAACGAATGATTTTACTACATAATCCACATATCATAAAACATAAAAAAAACAAAATTCCAGGTCCTGCAAAAATATGATTTATTGACATAAATAGCAAATGTTTATATCTACAAAATAAGACGTATTCAAAATTTGTTCACACCGGGCCCAAGCTTGTGTTTCAAAGTTCATCTCCTTTCTGCGAATGATTTCCTGACGTTTAAATTAACTATATAAACTGTATATGATAATTATTGACCAGAAAAAACAAAGAACAAAACAAAGCAAGATTAAAAATATGTAACAAGCCGTGTATTCACGAAAAATAGTCAAGGATATTTCTTTTAATTTTTTTATACTAGTCAAGATAACGAACAATCCACCTGAAGTAAGTGGATGGCGTGACTTATAGACACCTATTTGACTCTTTTCTTTTTGTTTTAATAGTTTGTAACTATTCTAAACCACCGCTTCACTACTGTGCCACCTGATGGTCAGTGGTGATGCAACCGAAACTCGCCGCAAGTTATTGCGCTGCGCCACGGAGACCTCATAATTGTACAAAGAATTTAGTGTGAGCATGGGTGACCAATGAAACGAAGACATATTACTCAATAATATATATATATA
>DWHP01000083.1:0-25656 GCA_018247895.1 Parnassius honrathi
CGGGGAACAAGAACTGCTACCAGAATGGTAGCCTAACGGGCGTGGTTCTAGCCACCGCTCCGCTAACAAAACAAAAATATCACTATATTACGGCCTGGCGCTACCGGGGAACAAGCAACCACGCTCTGCTACCAGAAATTGTACACGTCCTTAGTTGCCCCAACAAGAGTCGACAGGATCAGGGCCCATGAGTGATTCCGTCGACGAGCAACCAAAGGTGGAGCCCAAATGGCCTATGGAGAATTATTATACATATGACTAGCAAGCAAACAATCTTACCCAGTTCCGGAGTAGGGTCGACCACAAGGCGACGTCAGAGTTATGTAGAGGTCGTATGTGTGTAGTGTAAGAAAGGGTATATATGGGGAATATATATACGATCTGACTTCACCGAGGTAAGCGGCGACACCCACTGTCGTTGACCTGCTTCAAGGGAGGCACTCAGTCCCGAGCGCCGCTTCCGTTATCCAAACTCCAGTCTTACGTCACTTAGCACAAAACTATAGTCTAAAAGTACGCGACCTCCTTTCGAATCACCAAGTTTAGCGTTCAATCGACAAATCAAAATCACTTCGTACTATATCAAAATGCTACACAAGCCAAACGCAATGCAAATTAGTGGCACTCGATTTTAAAATAGTCACTCGAACTCAAAGAAAATGCCTCGTTGGCACGTATATTAACGAATTAGGCAGCACAAAGGGGAGGCAGCCGGAACGCGACGTAGCAATTTCTTACGTAATTCGCGACCTAACAATTTGACTGACAGGATCTTCGCTCACAAGAGATTGTACCAGACTCACTCAAATTATTTAGTGCGGTATCAAAATGCCGCGTAAGCCTAGTCAACACAAATTAATAGCAAGTGAAGTTAAATTAATCCCTCAACCTCAAGGAAAGTCTCGTTACCACGCATACTAACGAAATAACGACACAATGAAGACCGTCGAGCGCATTTTAACGATATCAATTTAACTCCTCGACGCGGCAGCCGTAGCCGCGGCTTGATGTAGACAGCCCGGCAACCTCACAATTCTGACCGACCTGGCCGACGCGTGTAAACATTTCCTCCCCGCGCAACCCGATATCAAACCGGTTCCCCTCTCGAGACTAGGGCTATGAGTGAGCGCAAACAAGTGAGTTAGAATGAATATCAAACGAATAGGAAAGTTCATTGACCAATTTATACAACTGATCGGGGACTATTTTAGTCACCGTCGTCATAGTCTAGACATCGTGAGCCGTGGTAGCTCAGATGGTTAACGCTCGCTGTAAATATAACAAAACGCGAGTAATTCGGGTTCGATCCCCGCTGGCACCAATGAAATTGTTAATTGCAATCTTAAGTGCTGACTTACCACGCGTTCGGCGGTGAAGAAAAACATCGTGAGGAACCTGCATGTCTGAGGAATATTAAAAAATACTTCGAAGACATGTGAAGTTCACCAACACGCATTGGGGCTGCGCGGCTGACACTTCCTTGCCCTAAAACCCTCTCAGAAGTGAGGGGAGGCCTATGCCCAGCAGTGGGACGTGTATAGGCTGTAACTTTACTTTTTTTACTTTTGAGTAGCTTTCTTCCGAGCTTGTTAGGTGAGTTAGAATTAATATCAAATAAATAGGGAAGTTAATTGACCAATTTACACAACCGATCGGAGAACTATTTAAGTCGCCGTCGTCATAGTCTAGTCATCGTAAGACTAACTAACTCGCCACTATGCGACATTCTTTTGTTTAATCAATTATTATTTTTTAAGAAACTTAATCTAATACAAAAACGTGGTTTATAGACAGTTTCGGCATGAAATTATGGCTTAAAAATTTTGTAACTGTTATTAAGAAGACGCTGCCGCTCATCTCCTGTTTGTTGTCTTCTGTCGCCTCTTAACGACACAGGTAGTGGATATTCTTACCACACCACTACAAGGTTCTATATTATATATTACGGCGGTCCGTAATCCAGACGGGTGCTATGATTCTATGATAGTTCTAGTTGGCCGTAAATGCGGTTGCTGATCATGAGGTTCCGGGTTTTGATCCCGAGGTACCAAAATCAGTTATTGGGTTTTTCTGACAATAAAATTGTCAATGGCAGCCCGGAGTCAGGAAGTTGGTAATGTTTTACTCCCGTGCCTTGGAAAGGACGTTAAGACGTTCGTTCTGCGCCTGATCTTTCTTCGGTCGTGTCCCACCAGATTATGAGAGTGTAGGAATAGAGAGAATGCGCCGTACACTTGGCCGTCGAAAAAAAACTAGAGATCTCCCGCCGGGTAAGGTGTTCTGCTCGGGGAGCGGTCAATGCTCCGAGTGGTAATTCGGGGCTATTCTATATTTACTGTTTTACTTCGGAACTTTGATAGCGCCGTTTAAGATTCGAAGTGTTTTGCTTGTGGCGGGATGGCAGCTGCTGGATTACGGATTCAAACTTTTGATTTTAGTACTTGGCAAAATGTCGCTTGGCACTAAAATATAACGTAGTGTTCCAAATTTGTTTTTTTTTATTTCAGGGTCTGGATAAGATAGTTTTCCTTCCATTTGCCTATCTTTTGGATCTATTCCGTTACGGAGTGTTTCGCGGTACAACAACACCTGATAATTACAATTGTCACTTTTGGAAACTCCGAGATTCGGTGCAAGGTGTGGAACCACCAGCGCCACGAAGCGAGGAAGATTTCGATCCTGCAGCGAAATATCATGTTGCCGCTGATGTCGAATACATGAGGTAAGTTTTCGACCTTTCCCTTTAATGTTTAACTAAGTAAATAAAACTGAGAATTTTAAGGGACAGAAAGAATTAATCAAGCTTAAATTTTCGAGTCCTGAGTTCAAATCCGCCATTTGACTATTGTAGAGAAACACTCCTGACACAATCATTTTTAACTTATAGTGGATATGCAAATACCATTGCATCATTAATGTTCCACTAATAAAAATAACTATTTATTATTTTAAGTAACTTAAGAAGAAATATTGAGTGTATTACTAGAATACATATTATCACTATTACAAACGATAAAAATAAAAAGCCTTTCTCATACAAATCGACGTTAGTCTAAGCAATGCTTTCGCTCTCTTCATTATATGACAGTTGAAAAAGACAGACATAAGCTAATAGTAATTACATAAATAGTACGTGGATATACGAGTAAGTAAAACCAAAAGTCATTAGTTTAAGTTTTTTATGCACAAAAACGACATGACGAGCTTAGTGGTTATTAGAGTGGTATTAGAGGTTATTATATTGACTATTGATACAGCTTCCTTGTAATTTATATTTGTGCAAATAGACACAAATCGAAGCGAGACACACAATACTCAGATACGATAAGATATCTGTATCTGAGCTCGTATCTTTCAATATCGTTCTCTATGAAATTAAATGAACTAGCACACAGCGCAGGTAATTTATATTTTGTCGTTAACTATCTGTAAGCACCGACCATTATCGAATCTGAAAGATGCTGACAATATTATCTGCTCGTACAAATATATCTGCAGATAGCATTTGCCTATACAAATATGGCATAGAATTTTACCTGCATATAAATGATGACAGATCACAGACAGAGAAACAGATCGTCGCTGAAATACCCCTTGTCCTTTTTGGACTTTATATGACGTATTATCAAAATTCTTCGCCTTTTAGTAAATGCTAATGCAACACGTGTATCAAAATCAAAATCAAAATGCTGTTCTGATGAGCTGTCCAGGAAATCTAGAAGCAATATAGTGTAGGTAACACTACAATCCGCTCCAAAAAACGTCTAGTAAGTTTAAAAGATTTCGAGTGAATGCATAATTTTGATTAAGTTTTTATACGCAGATAGAATATTATCGTATCTGCGTAGTCTATTACTTGCTTTATACTAATTCTTTTTGTGCTCAGTTACTCTGTGCGGAGTTTAATTTTTGTGAGAGAACGAGCGCAACTAAATTAGTTTTTAATAAGCTTTAACAATATGACGTAATGGTTTTTTTCAAGCCCAAACACGGTTGAAGTTTAGTTTCGTTGACATTGCCTTAATTAAAAAGGCATCACGGATCGTTAGAGACTTCTCTATCCACCATATAAATAGGAATCAGCGAAACAAACAATGAAAAATCTCTTTTGCCTTTTATATTTATCATTTTTTTTGTCGAAAGTTCTGGTGTTTTATGGCCCCTGTATGGTCTAATATGGTAATCACATCAATACGCATCGCAAATTATTATTTTCGCAAAGAATTATTCAAATGTTTACAAGCCGAATAAATCTTTTATTATTGAATATTATTAACAGGTTGGTACTAAAGGATATGTTATACAAGCAATAGAAAAAAACATACTCATAGTCAGTAAAACCTATTATTGATCTAATATTATAAAATATGAAAAAGTGTAAATAAAGGTACAAAAAACAACAAATACATTAATATTGACTTTCTGACTCATGGGAGGAAGTTTTTGAACTTGCGCAAAAAGGGTTTAATATTTTAACAAATGGTGGGTGGATAGCATACTTACTCTTAATGTTACAAAAACAAAATAAATGACCTTTGCCTTAAAGAAGTCGAGTCTACCTACTTCTGGCTCTATCTTTGCTCACTACTGCGGCTCTCTAAATTACACCTCTTGCTTTTGTCCTACGCTGGTAAGAGTTGAATCTATTAAATACCTAGCAGCCATTGTTGATTCTACTCTCACCTTCAAATTGCACATCGATTCAGCGGATTACATTTTAACATTAAACAAGTCCTCCGTTTCTTCATAATTTAATGATAAAAGCCATTTTTCTACCTTCTTTTTAAATTTGTAAAGTGGAAGTGGATAAAAGTCAAGAATTTTGTTTATTTTGTTATACAAATGTACACTAAGATAACCATGTTGGCGCCTGGCAAAGGACGTGCGGAAAGCGGTAGGAGTCAAGACATTAGCTATTGTACGTTTTCTTTCTATTTTGTCTTTGTCGTATGCAGTAGCAAGATGTTGTCTGCTTATAAGTTGTAAAATGTATAACTGCCGAACAGTAAGAACCTGACAATCACTATAGAGTGTTCTAGTTGGGTATCTAAACGTCTTAAAAGTCTATATTATGGTTGTAGCACGAATGAGTCAGCTCGATCGGGGAAGCCCCACGCTCTCGCAGAGTACTAGCGTAAAATAGCAGTTCCATACTGTTGTGTTTCGTTCGTATGTTGAGTGTAGAGAACTGGAGATCATTTTTACTGGATACAATGCATTTCATCTCAGTCCTCAGGGGCGCCAACGAATTTACATTGTTATTCTTTATCGAGAACATGTGTAGATGTCTATGGGCTACAGCAGCCACTTACCATCAGTCGGGCTGTACGCTCGATTGTCGTCCTTATTTTATTATAAATCGCACGGCCGGTGTGAAAGTATCACCAGTGAATTATACTCTGTAATTTAATTCTGAATCTGAATAAATTTAATCATATAACAGCATCAATTTACCATCAGGCAGTGTATAATGCCCGCTTATCACCCCTACATGTTTGAAAAACAGATTGTTTTATTTTTATTAGTAGAATAAGATAAAACACAAAGGTAAAAAATCACAAAATATATTAGTAATAAAAAATGGATGATTTAATAGTCGTAAACAACAATGGGTCATAATCTGTTCCCGCCACGTTTGTTGCCGATATGAGAAAACGAGGAATTGTTGGGAGCAGGCAAAATTTAAAGGTAGTAGGTACGTATTTTTACAAACATTATAGTATTGCGTAGTAGTAGAGGACAATAATTAATTGAATAAAACTATTATTTACGGATTTTATCACGTTTAATTACAATTTTAACTTATTTTTATTATCCCGACGTTTCGGGTGCTTTAGAGCACCCATGGTCACGGGGGGACCGGGGAATAATTATGTTTCTTTGCCATTGCATTACGACCGTAGTTTTATTTAGTATTTATGTTTAGTAGAATTGTGAAAGTACTTATTTACTTCTTTTTCGAAGAACTAAATTTTTCGCCATAAAATATATTGCCACAGCGTTGTATTTTAATTTTTACTAACGATTACTGTTTTTGAAGGAACTCCATTGGCTATATAGCGCAGTGGCTACGTACCTACCACAGCTTCGAATCCCAAACGGAAAAGTATTTGTATGGTCTATAAATAGTTGTAGCCGGTTGGATGTTGGCTTATGTGCAATTTATGAACGTAAAACACCTTCACGATATAGGAGAATATTCTAATGTTTTTGAAAAGAAACATAGAGTTTGAAGGCAAAATTTTTACGCGGTAGAGCCACGCTACAGTTATATTATAGTTGTAGCACGAATGGGGCAGGACCACATTTTCACAGAATATCAGAGTAAAATAGCAGCTAGATGCCGCTGTGTTTCGTATGGTGAGTGTAGAGAACAGGAGACCCTTTTTACCGTAGTCGAGGCATTCCATCTTAGTCCCCAGGGGTGTAATAAGTGTAGATGTCTATGGGCCACGGTATCCACTTCCCATTAGGCGGACTGTAAGCTTGTGAATCGTTGCGTGAATTTATTTCTAAAAGGTGACATCGATAAAGCTGTAAATTAAATTAAGGAAGTGATATTAAAAATAGATACCTAATTGCAAATGTCTCACATTTGTCATCGAGTAACACGGAGTTATTGATTAATCATTAACTTCATTACTCATATCTACGTTTAGCCATATCTACTTAAGTTTTCTTTTGCACTCATAGTTATGGAAAAATTACAAATTTTTAAGTCCTTTTGAGTGGCACATTTTCCATGATGTCGTCATACTTTTAGATATTTTCTTGCATAGACCTTTAATCCTTTACTACCAGTATGTAGGCTTATAGTTGCGAATTAAATCACTTAATTTTGCGTATTTTTATCGTTTATCCACAGAGCTTTCATCTTACAAGATGTTACCATTGTTATATAATTCGTTGTATTTTGAATTAAGCATATTCGTTACATTACGCGATGACCATACGGTTGACCACCGTACCGTCGCAAGTGTGAGCAGGAAAGAAACATACCATCTGCGATCTACGTCAACGCGTCAGTGCCTCTAGCGGCATTACCCGGCAAACGGCATTTATTGCCGCGCGCCTAGTCGCTCCACGCGTACTTCACTCTACAAGAGTCAAAATCAAATGAATATCACGAGTGTAAATTAGTGTACATACTTTACTGGAAATTCTGGATATTGAACCTGTATTACTACATATCATGAGTGGGTTAATAGTGCTTTTGTTTGTGATATCGCCATGTCTAGTCATTGCGGAAAGAAAAATGACTATCGCCGAGAAACTTCAAGAAGATACAGACCTCTCACAGGTATATTAAACTTAAAACTCTCGCTAAACTTTTAAGTGTTGATAACACGTTATTTAATTTTGCGTGCTATAAAGTTCTAATGTTTTCAATGTTGTTTCTAATTTTATGAACGACCAAGCATTATTAATACATTATAATAAAGTTTTATAGAGTTTGTTTGTAAGTTCAATGGTTATTCAAGTTTAATAGTTATCAAAAGCAAATTTTCAAATAAATACTTATAAATGACAAAGATCATGGGTAGAGCATTAAAACTTACCAAATAATGAGAAACATTAATTCTTGAATGCTCACTTTTTTATATAATTATGAATGTAAGTGCTGTCGTACTTAATATTTTCATCGCCTTTTGTTCTTTACGTTCCGGTTTTATTAATTTTCCTTTTTCTTTGATCAGTTAACAAAAAATAAGTACTTACACGTAAACAAACCATTTTATAACCAATCCATTTGATACCAATATTTGTAACATTTTTAACTACTTTAAAAGGTATACAGATGTTATTACGTTTAGCCGTTTGTTTATTAAATTAAGGCATGGTCATGCAAATAATACGTAACATACCTACTACCAATAGGTCTTTAATTAAATTAATGTATCGCAAGTTTATGTAATGAAAGTCATAATTTTACCGCAATCTGTATGTTTCCATATTGAGACAATCCTGTTACATTCGTAATCTTCTTGGCTTCTTGTTATCATTTACTTAAATTTATGTAGCATCAACAATCCAACAACAATCTATATTATCAACGTTTTGTAAGTGACGTTAGGACCACCGGATTCCAAATTGTAAAGTTAAATATTTCAAAAATAATTATTATATACAGTACCGGTGATACTTATACTACTCCACGCAGACGGAAAACATTTAAAAAAAAGTATTTAGAGGACATTGACTAAAACTACTTTTACGGATTTTATCGCGTTTAATTTTAATTATTTTTATTCTTATTTTTAATTCCCGACGAAACAGAATTCTATAATACATACGTAATAGTAGCATGTAGTGTTCGCGTAAATTTGGGAAATCATCGTCATCAATCATTGGAGGACATTCAAAGTCCGCCAACATGCATTAGGACAGTGCAGCGGACTCTTACCTACTGCAAAAATCCTCTAAATATGAGAAAGAAGCCTATGCCCAGCATTGGGACGTCTACAGGCTGTTACTTTACTTATTGATTTTACCATCACAGACTATCAAAAGCCCACTGCTGAATGTAGTCCACCACATTAATTTATTATCGAGCGGTTATTTGCCATAATCGCCGCGCCTGACAGGCCACCTGCACATTTTTATTTTTTCTCGATATTAGGAAGACAGTGCTGCATATGCTTTGGTTTGTTTCCCTCTGATGCCGCTAACGACAGCCACGGGACCCTTCGGGGCTGTTGATATGCTTACACCGCTACCAAACAATTAATTATACTTTTAGTAAAATTTTTAATAAATGTTATATAACAAAAAGAAAACGTGTTGAGAAAAAACCTTTTATTATACAGTTAATTAAAAATATATCACCGTTACACCCTTCCAAATGTTCACTGCCGATTATAGACCTTTCCCATAGACTGACACATAAGTGGCAGTTTTGCCATAGTTACCATGCTTGGCAGGTGGGTAGCAACCGCAGATATTTTATTATTTTATGGGATAGCAGTAGCTTAAAGAGAACCCACTTTTCTATGTCATCCCGTGAGTGTCCTTAAGAAGCGACAGAAAGAAATGTTACAGGAAATCGGCAGCGGAACTTTTATAATAAATATTCAAAAACGTATAAATCATAAAATTTATTTATGATTTTATATAATAACATAAAATTTAAGTATGATTGTACAAAAGTTTTTACAGATTTATATACAGGAAGGAAAAGCATAGGCAGGAATATTCTAGTAGAGGACCACGCAGTCTTGCCTAATTGAACAGACTAGTCTAACTTGAAGAAGAATAACTTAGAAGGCTACATCGCACCGCTTTACTATGAAATACCAAGCAAAATAACAATCAAAATTTTTACATCATATTATAAATTGTTATTTTAGAATTTATTTTATTAATTACATATTAAATTCATATTTATATATTATAGTCCTCGGCGAATGCAATAAATATTAACTAATTAAAGACGGATTAAAATACCTAAATATATAGTAGTAGGTAAAGACAATTATACAAGAAAATATTTTAAAAATGTCTTGGTGTTTGGACCATTCAAGCACCGCTCATGTTACTTGCTTCCTTCAAGGAATAATTATATCGGACAACGGGTCCTTTATCCAATCAATGAGCACAGTTTAATATAATTTAAGCTTCCTCCGACGTTATTAAGAATCTTTAAATCACATTATAACGGTTTCATTACTCTTTATCCTAAATTTTGCTTGAAAATTGAAATGTGGAGTCATTTAAATTCAAATTTAAAAATGAAGAAATTGTCGATTTTGGACTACTTTTTATTACTATATATTTTTATTATTTTCGTCATTTTTAAAGTACAAACATTTTTAAGTATATTTTACTTCAGGAGGCTTCTTTTCTGTTGTCGGTTCTTCGAACTATATGGCTAGTCCATTGCCACTTCAGCTTACTGTTACTTACTGTTGAGGTAAATCGGTTATTTTGGTTCCACTGCGGATATCCTCGTTACGATATCTATCACTCAGAGAGACTGTGGAGAACATATGGATGTAAGCCATGGAGTTTGAAGCTCCATGTTTTACATCCATATATCCTCACTGGCGAAATTTTACACAATGTACTGATAGTAAACTCTTGTTTTTAATTTCTGAGGCATATGCGACGAGAATACGTGTCGTCGACGCTGGCAAGCCAAGTTTTATCCGTCAATTGACCTCTCGGTCGAAGTTGGACATACCTTGTCGGAAAATTTGCCTTAGGTAAACGTAGTCGTCAACAACTTTGAGCACAGTGGTGTCCCAATAATTACCGGCATAGATGAGACACGGATCCGTTACACGTGACCTTAGATTTTCTGATATTAATTTTAAGATCGGAGTTATGGGAGACACTATTGAGGTAATTAAGCACACTGGTAAGGTCCTCCAGCGTTCTGCTATAATGACTATATCGTCAGTAAATCGAAGGTAATTGTTAATTATGTGTTAAGGAAATAAATAAAAATGAGTGTTTTGCTTCTTACTCGCGACGGAACGACGGTGACAGACGGACGGTGTATGCGTTTAGGGTGAGGAGTTGTTATCAATGAGTCATGGATGCCTTTTTTATAGAACAAGTGCGACAAACGAACTCACAGCCAACCCGATGGTAAGTGAAGACTGTGGCCGATTGATATCTACATATTACATCTATCCTCGATTAAGATTCAAAATTCCATTCGCCAATCCACACAGGAGAGAGTGGCGGACTCTACTGCTTTCTTACCTCAGAAAACTTAGAAGTGCGAGATAGAATGAGAGAAGCCTAATAGTGGCCCATTTAGAGACAGTAATTTTAGTTTTTTTTAGTAAATTAAAAGCGTAAATATATAAACATTGCAAAACTATAAATAAATATTTGCTTCTGTTTTATATTGTTATTACTAAGTTTTCATGTTGAAAGTTTAAGCTAGTTTCGTAGTATGTTCTTTACATTTCTTTTTTATTCACGATCAGCCAAGTCAAAAATAGATTTGAGATATTTAAATTTTACCTTCATCTTAACTTCCCGCCTTTGTTTCCGGGACTCACAGAGCCGACAAATAACAATTGGTTGGGAATTCGATATGAACATATTATAGATGCGGGCGGGCGCCGTGATACATCTCTGTCACTTTCGTATTCCACTACCGTCTTAACGTTGGCTGACACGTCTTCATACAATATATTCTAACGTATTTCAACGTATTGTAATATGCTTCATTTGAAAGTTTAGCAACCGACAATCTGGTGAGTTAACGTTGATATATTATTATTATTATTATGTCGAGTATTTGAATACTTTTCTCATCTGGTTGTGCTGTATAAACATAAATGAAAATGCTAAGTAAATCTATATATATAAATAAATAAAAAGCTAACCAGATGGAAACCTTAGGAGTATCGCCTTCTGCATTTGAGACCGGAGCGGTCCGTCACAAAGTCCCAGTCACCTCAGATGACCAGGTTCAGATTTGTTGATTGCTCGTTTATCTGTTTCGGCTTCCAGGAGGTTGTCTTCATACTGAATGGTAATATCTACCAAAAAAACTGACTGTACCCGGTCCATCAGCACAATATCAGGAGTTAGAATGCACCGAACAACCGGAGACAGGAGACATGCTTGACAGATGTTGACGGTGCCATCCTTTAGGATGTATCTCCGATAGTTGTTGATCTTAACAACTTAATCCTGTATCGCACAGATAAAACCCTCGATTTCCTCAAAGAGGTCACCAAAACGTAGCCAGTGGAGGGAGGTAACTGTGTCTACAAAAGGCTCATGTAAAGCTTTGTAGAACCTTCGTTGGAGCTCGGACTTACGGACTCCAATCACAGGCTTCGCTAGAAGGCAATAACGGCTTGATTTAGACCTTGGCCCGTTCCACGTATCGATGGCTTCTCTAGTGATTTATAGAGCCACTTCTGATCACTCTGGACGAGGCGATTGTGGTTGAACAGCCTTGACCTCGCGGTATATCGCCGAATCATTATAATTACTATTTTATTACAATAAGGGTGACAAACGAGCACACAGTCCACTTGATGTTAAGTGGATGCTGTGGCCCATAGCCTTCGACATTTACCTAGATTAAGAATCAAATTGCAGGTACGTTGTCGCCCATGAGGACAAAGATGGATAGGCTTGTTTCCAATAAAAAGGGTCTCCGGTTCTCTGCACTCACCATACGAAACACAGCCGCCTTAATGTTACTCGTAGCTCGGTCGAGCCGGGCCATTCGTGTTTCAACTAATATAGCTGCAGCGTGGCTCTACCACATAAATTCTATTAAGTATTTTCAAATGCATTTTTTATAGGATAGGGTGACAAACGAGCACTCAGTCCACCTGGTGATAAGTGATTGCTGTGGCTCATAGACATCTACATCTACCCTCGATTACGAATCAAAATGCAGATGCGTTGTCACCCGTGAGGACTAAGATGGAATGAATCGTTTCCAGTAAAAAGGGTCTCCGGTTCTCTACACTCACCATACTAAACACAGCAGCATTAAGCTACTATTTTACGCCGGTATTCTGTGAGAGTGTGGTCCTCCACCGGTGTTTCGTATGTTGAGTGTAGGCCCTTTTTACTGAAAATGAGGCAACCGGAGGCCCTTTTTACTGGAAATATGGCATTCCATCTTAGTCCTCACGGGTGACAACAGATGCGTTGACACCCCTGAGGACTAAGATGGAATGCATCATTTCCAGTCAAAAGGATATCCGGTTTTCTACACTCACAATACGAAACACAGCAGCATTAAACTGCTATGTTACGCTGGTAATCTGTGAGAGCGTGGTCCTTCTCCGGTCGAGCCGACACATTCGTGCTACAACTATACCACTAATATAACTGGCAGCATGGCTCTACCACGTATAAAATCGAATTAACCTTATATTTAAAGGTGTAGCTTCAGTTGTACTTTTACAATAAACATGAGGTAGCAGCGTAATTAAATACGCAATAGAATGGGAATGGGATCTTTTTTTTACCTTCCTTATTTTCTTATTTTACATAACAGTCACACATCGTAACTAAAATGTTATGAATCCTAGTTGTCGGAAATAAACTGTCAAACAAACGACAGAATTTCATAGTACGCTACAAAGCTTTACTAGCAGCAATTAAATTGTTAACTGTTATTTGCAAACGCTGATTATTCATGAAAACCGCTAACACGTACACAGCGTGGAAGATTCCTCCCGTTTCCCAAACTGTACTACTGTTGCCTTCAGAGGAAATCTAAGCTGTATGCTGGTTGTTTTTGTGACTTACACATTAATTTTTGAAGTTTGTGACTTCTGTGATAATTATTGGATATATTAAAGTTATTTTATGTATTTATTTTGTACCTGCTTGATACCCGGCGCCTTGCTGCCGCAGAAGAAATAATTGTGGAAATATCGTTTTAAATTTGGAAGAGTTATATTATTTAATTAGGAATGATAAAACATTCGTTAACATTAAATTATACACATATAAATCTTTCAAATAAGTTTTTGTCAGTGCGATACGCGCGCCACCTACTGTAAGTTAATTGTACTATGCTCGCGCAAGTGCAAGCAGTAAGTTGACAAAGTTTCACCGTAATATGATGAAACAGATAAGTTAAAAAGGTCAAAAGATGTTTATTAAGTCCTTGCATTTTGATAATTTAAATAATCATCTAATTTATAATATTTTTCTTCATAAAAATTATTTTTACACGTGCTTTGAATGCAAAGGTAAATCGGTAATATTACAGGCAATAACACAAAAACCGTTTGATGTATACTTAAAAATGGTAAAAAATACTAAACCTCAATTAATGCTGAGATCCGCACGCAAAAATGAAATGTGTGTCCGTCGCAGCCTAATTGTCCCTTTAGTTAACAGCCCAGCCTTTTTAATAATGGGTGCCATTCAACTAAGGGCGTGAATGATATTTAGTCGATGCGTCTAATATAACATTGCAGTTGTCTTGTAATATTAGCGACAGTAGGTTAAGGTGCGGCTAGAATGGCCATTGGGCCCTAAAGCGGCTTATATTTATTTGATATAGGACATAGTGCATAATTAGGGATGAAATGTTGTATTAGACGCATCGGCTGAAACGCATTGGCTGAATATCATTCAGGCCGCTAGTTAAACGTGAAAAGGCTAGGCTGTTTATTGAATGGCTAATTAAGCTAGTTGGCGGCGACATATGTATTACCTAGCCTCTCTTGCTATCGCGTGCATTATCGTTGCCTTCACTACATCCCTCAACGCTACTACAATTTGGACACCACTGAGTATGACCCCAGCAATGTTATTATTAATTACTAGCTGGCCTGGTAGATGTTGTTCTGCCCTTTCTGGTTCGTGACGCGATGGGTTTCATTTCCACAAACACACTTTTATATAGATTTATTATAGGTATAAATCCTCTATAGGACAAAATATAGAACCATCAACAGCCATAATAACAACAAAATTAAAAAAAAGGAAGTTAATTACCCTTATTCTTCTATAAGCAAATAAAAATTGCCTATGTGTTATACACGGTCATTTACTGCCTACATACAAAATTTCATGGAAATCTGTCAAGTAGTTTTTTCGTGAATCGCGAACACAAATTTTCTACAGATTTATTATATGTATGTAGATATAAATATGTATATTAGACACGAGATATTTTATCTAAAATACTACAATTTCCGTCAGCGAAAACCATATTTATGCGGGTTATTTTATTGGTTTATCCCATTCAAAATAAGGAATATTAGAAGAAATGATAAAAGTATTGATAGAAATAAAATAAATATACTAAAGATTAACAAATCTAGAGAAATTAATTCTTTATTCACGGTAAGGGTGACAGAAGGGTCCTGAAAGTAAGTGGTTGCCGTGGTCTACAAAGATGTGACACCTATATCTACGCTGGATTAAGAACCAAAATTCAAAATATGTTCTCACCCCTGAAGACTATTAAATAACTAATTAACTATGGGATCGGGCTAACGACAATCACTTCACGGTCGACTTAGATTGGCTCGGTTTAGTTTGGTAAGTCTACGATGTTTTGACTAAACGATTAATGCCCTTAACTTAAAAAGGCTTGCCAGCATGGGAAACTTCAACCAATATATACCATTATTAAGATGATCAATTTTACCATAATTACGACAAAATTAAGGTTAGTATATTATGATTGAGAATAACCCCTGAGAATGAGGTGATATATACCATGATGTTTATAAATGTTTTCATACTCAATGTTAAAAAGTTATTAGTAAATTAATGTTCAAAATAGTCCCGCTGACTTTCTTCCTAGTTCTTTCCGTGACACAGGTTTATTCTAATAACTTAGTATCGTGAATATTAAATAAATTATATATCATATATAAGCTTCACAATTTAATAATCTTAATATATATAAATTACGTGTCACGTTGTTTGTCCGTTGTTTGTAAACCACCTAATCGATTTTAATCAAATTTGCGCACCGTGTGCACTTTGGTCCTACTTGAGAGATAGGATACTTTTTTGCCCATGAGCCATATTTTTTTTTCGCGATTTTAAAGATTTTTAATAGGGCATGACAAAGGGTCGCCGAAAAGGGCAGGACAACGTCTGCCTGGCAAGCTAGTTATGTAATAAATTAGATTGATTGTTATTTGTGATGACTAAGATGTTGGGCGTGACGCTAAAAGACCGCAAAAGAGCAGAAGATGTTAGATCTACAAAAAAGGTGGAAGACATAATTAAAAAAATTAGACAGTTAAAATAGCCATGGACAGGACATACGACAAAAGAAAGCAGGATAAAATGGACGAAAATCATAACGGCACGGCAACCACGTTATGACAAAAGAAAAAGAGGCGGACAAGCAAAAAGATGGACAGACGATATTAAGATTCTTGGAGGGACAACCTGGTCTAGAAATGCTAACAGCAGAGAAGAATAGAAAGAGCCGAAAGAGGCATTTGTCTCACAGGACACGACGATCACTAAACTTGGAAATCCGATATGCTAGCTTATTAACTTAAAACAATCTTCTACTATTTAAATAAATATATTTTTAGTATCAGAATTGAAGGCTTAATAAAAATAAAAACATCAGATTTTTGGAAAGCCAAACAGCACTACGAAGAACACGAAAACACAACAGAAATACGAAGAGAGACTAACCAAGCAACCGCCTACAGAAAAACATTACGTAAAGCAAGTTTCGACCGACATTAAACATATCGGCACGATGCTTCCTGCGAAATCATATGGAATTAAAGTTTTGGGTCCATCGCCAAGGTAGTCGAGACAAACTTCTGTCGGTATAAGCTGCTTCCGCTGATAAAACCAAACGGCACACTGGCGCATGTAAGCTAAGCAAGGGGCGGGCTTGATTGTGTCTCTTTTTGCTTGTAATTCGCGTCTGGACAGTGGTTACAGCGTGAATTCCCTCGTTATGGTTTTTCTATGCCTGAGGTCCGCATCATCAACAAGGATGTCCTAAACACCTCGCAGGGTCCTGATGTAAATGAAGCAAGTGGGCCACATATAACACCGGCTTTAGTTCTTAAGACCTGTGCATCTGAGTTGTCTCCCGTGTGAACACGATTATCAATTGTAAGCTAGCTTTTCTATAGCCTATGGCTAAAAGAGGCAGACGTGGCGACTCAACAAATTATCGGCTTCTTAGAATAACTTCCATATACTGCAAGATCATGGAGCGACATGAACAGTTTGACATGTTTCGACGAAACCGGATGACTAGGGCCTTCTACTGAATGCTACTTCTATAATATAGCGCGAGGCCCTCGAGAACAGTAGGGAAGCATTTGCTGTTTCCCTTGGTGCTTCAGAGGCGTTTGATGGGGTTTGGAACGCTAGCCTTTTGGGCAAGCTTCCAACGTACGGCTTATCCTTTGGTCTTTTTTATTGGGTGAAGGATTTACAGAGTGAACGGTCTCTCTAAATTGTAATCGATGCCTTCTCGTCTAACCCTTTTTTGCAAGCCTTCTCATTAAATTTTTTTTAAAACATTTCCCACAATTTTGGGGGTTCCCTGTATCGTGGAGTCGTTTTACGTAAGTAAATTGCACAAGGACACGCATACCTAGACCAGACCTAGAAAAATTATTTGTAGGTCAGACAAAAAATTGTTCCGTGTGAGATTTAAACTCGCAACCCCACAACGCCACGACAAATCGCTTAGCTACTGCGCTACGGAGCGTTCAAGTATGTAGACGACAACCTATGCAAATGACGACTCAGTTGTGGAGAGATAGCAGCCGAATGCTCGGCCCAATCGGGGTCAAATTCAGTCCGATAGAGAATCTACGATTGACCATGTGAATTTCTCGCTGCAGACAGTCTCCGAATGGTGCGACATCGATCACTAATAAAAAACTGGATACACAATCAGTGCCAAAAAACGTCCTCACCGAAAAAGTACCCATTCGAACATTTTGGTGCTCTTTTAATCTATATACATTCGAATGCTCTGACAGCAAATATGTAAATAAAGATTTTTTTTATAGGATAGGGTGACAAACAAGCACACAGTCCGCCTGGTAAGTGGTTGCTGCGGCCAATAGACATCTACATTTATCCTCGATTACAAATCAAAATGCAGATGCGTTGTCACCCGCGAGGACTGAGATGGAATGCCTCGTTTCCAGTAAAAGGGGTCTCCGGTTCTCTACATTCACCATACAAAATACAGCAGCATTAAGCTACTATTTCACGCTGGCATTCTGTGAGAGCGTGGTCCCTCCCCGGTCGAGCCGACCCATTCGTGCACCTCGTTAATTTTCGAATATTTTAGCTTTCTTAATTAATTACAATTTTTGCTGGGGACGATGCAATAAACTTAGGTCAATATTAAAATTAATAGTAATGTTGGAAAGTGTTAAAATGAAAAGGAGACGTTTTGCACAGTTTAATTGGTTCTTTAATTATGCATTCAAAACTTTAAGCTTATTACACCTTTCGCGAACTAAATTATAGATTTTTATAATATAAAAGTTCATTTACTATAAAAAAATCCTTACATTCTAATAACATATACCTAATTAAACTTTTGTCTTTCTTTTCTGTAGGGCGACTGGCCATAGCTCCTATAACATCACATTATAATTCCGTAGTCACAATATGTATGGTTAAACACATAACGTATCCATACGATGCATTATGTTTGACAAAATCAGGTGTACATTCGTAAACTTATATCACTTTGGTCGATGCATCACTGTTACATACCCAGCCTAGCAACTAAGTCACATATCCGGACATTCATATTAAAAATAGTACTCTTCCTTCAAATGTTAATGCACATTTTTTCATCTCATTTTTATTATTATAACTTCATTCATTTAATTTTATTATATTTCGCTAAACATTACGTTGAATTTCAATTGAGCCGAAAATTTAATTATTTCATTATATATTAAAGTATACAGAACAAAAAATAATAACGAGAACATAGGGCGTCACCATAACAACAGACAGATCAAAATACAAATTGTAATCCCAACTGCGTAAGCGTTTGTGAAATCTTTGTTTTTAAGTGCAAAGTACCTACGTGGGAACGTTTAACAATACATCGAACTATGATAGTACCTAATTTCATTATACAAGGGTGACACTGAAAGTTCTTAGAAAATCAAAAACTGAACAAACCAGCAAGTTATTAGTTTTATTATGTCTTTTAAAAATAATGTACATTTACATCAATTCATCGCTGCATCCGATGGAACCGCTAAGAAATGCACTTTGCACACTCATCCTTAGGGCTCTCTTCGACGGCATTTTGAAACGCAGCCACTGCTTCCTCGGCGTCCATAAAACGTTTTACTCGAAGTTTTTGTTTTATATTCGGAAATAAATAAAAATCGCAAGGTGCGGGATCAGGGCTATAGGATGGGTGACCCAGTAATTCTACGTCTGACACCGCCAAGTAGTCGATTGTTCGCTTAGCGGTGTGTGAGGAGGCGTTGTCGTGGTGAAGGAGTATCCTATTGCAAGGTTGTTTCTCCTGAACTTTTTCCAAGACAAGTAGCAAACAATTGATAATGACCCCGCAGTTACTGTTTTTAGATCCTCTAAAACGATTGTTCGGTAACGACCTGTCTTTCAGAAGAACGAGGCCACCATCTTTTTCCCATACTTCGACCTCTTTGCATTTTAGTTGGCAACTCCTCAGAAGGAAACACCCAGACGGCAGACTATCTCATATTTTCAGGAATATAATAATTAATCCAGCTTTCGTCGTCTGTAAGTATGTCGAACACAGCATTTGAGTCACCTCTGTTAAATCTTTGAAACATTTCACGTCACCAAAAAAATTTGCCTCTGTCAAATAATGAGGTATCCATCGGGGACAAAGCTTCCTGACCGTTAAATGTTAATGAAGGATTTTGTGCACTTGACTCATATTGATGCCTAAGCTTGTCCGAATCTGCTGATAAGTCACCCTTTTGTCAGTCTCTATCATACCCCGCATAACACTGATGTTAGCTTCAGTTGTCACCGTAGAAAGCCGTCCCCCACGGATTATCGGTGAGATTAGTGCGACCACGTTTAAACTCATTAAACCAGTTGTAAACAATGGCACGAGATGGGGCTTCATCGTGAAAAGCCAATCGAAGTCTATCATAAGTTTCTTGTTGACTTAAATTACTGTTAAATGCTGACGTAACACAGACAATTTTCAATTTGCCGCCAAATCATAAACAAATGACAAATTAACAAAATACATACATGTAGGGACTGGAATTAGTCCAAACAATTCCTTAGAGCAATCCATCAGAGCAATGCCAGTGAGTCAAGCCGATCGGATAGAGCTCAGTTACCGATGATTCGAACAGCTCTGCGCTGGATGCGATCAAAAAGAAGGAGATGGGAACAGTGCAGCCGAACCTTCGCGTTGTAAAGTTGCAAACAGTGTGCCGGCCTGAAATACTGTCCCGCTCTGCTGAGTATACCAAGCATTTTAGAGGCCAATTTGGCCTTCTCTTCTAAGTGACCACGTAACTGCACGTCACTCGATATATCGACGCCGAGGATTCCGATACTGACCGAGGCAACAAAGAAGTGCTTTAAAGCTGAGGAGATAGGATGAAGAGATTCTTTTTAGCGGTAAACGTGGAAAAATTGTGCCTTCTGGGGATTGAACTGGACTAAATTTTACCGTCCCCAGTCCGAGACTTTGTTCAAAAAACTTCAGACATAAGTTTGTCCCGGTACTCAACGACGATTTCCCAAGTGATGTTGGCACGGCCGGTGTATAAAGCATCACCAGTGCTGTCTTCCGCATAGCAATGAAAGTTACCGGTTGGTAACATGTCTTTGATATGCAGGAAAAACAACTTTGGTGTAGCTCGCAGCCTTGTGAAACCCAGCATTAATGGGCTTTTAATCGAAGCATGCACCGTCGACTACGACCTTGATGCTCTGATCTGCAAGAAATCTGGTGATCCAATTGCACAATTTCTCGGGAAGCCCATAGAAAGGAAGCTTTGTAAGAAGCGCTTTGTGCCAGACCCGATCGAAGGCCTTCGCAATGTCCAAACTAACGGCCAATGCCTCTCCCTTGGATTCTACTGCCTCCGCTCATTTATGACTTAGGTAACCCAGAAGACCACCAGATGAGCGACCGCGACGGAAACCGTACTGGCAATCAATAATCAGCTGATGATCCACAAGTTACCGCATGAGCTGGCTGTTAATAACGGACTCCATTATTTTAGAAAACAAGGAGGTGATGGCGATAGGCCTATACGTGGACGGATCTGAGCGGTTGCCTTTTTTAGGGATCGGATGCACGGCTTCGTGATTTTGAGACTACGCCTAGAGAGTAGGAGTACCGAAAAAGACGCGTTAAAGCCGGTGCTAACTTCGGTGCAAACTTAACTCGCGTCGTCAACACAAAAGGAGGGACGCCATCAGGCCCACTCGACTTGTTGACATCCGGGGAGAGGAGTGCTTTCCACACCGAGTGTTGGTTAAACAGCATATCCTGCATGGTACACTCATCTCTCTACTAAACTCTACTCTTGATAATGGGGGGAATACCCCGCCGACCATCACCACGGGATGGTCGACGGAGTATTCCTCCTATTATCAAGAGTAGAGTTGGACTCAAAGAGAGAGCCCAGTTCGGCTTAGTCCTTTGCGGCATGGGCTAGTGAGTCGTCCTCCCTGTGCAGAGAAGAGAGAGATGGCTGATAGAAGTTCCCTTAGTCAGCCTTGGCGAGAGACCAGAATGCACGTGCACCCGAAGCAAGACGAACTAGTTTCTCGTCAATTCTGCCGATGTACTCTGAATTTGCCTTGACAATGACACGTTTCAAGAACATGGAGGCGGAATCATACTTCTTTTTAAGAGCGCTGGTATTTGCATCACCAGACGTTGATGCGTGAGTCCACCACTGGTAGCACTTCTGCTTGTGGCGTGTACGATATTGTAGAAAGAAATTATAGATTAGAGTATCACAAACTTGTTTTAATATATTTATAACAAATTTCAAAATTTACTATTAACTTCCCAGTGGGAAGTTATTCTAATGGGTCCGATTTTGCAAATTGGAAATTTTAACATATGTCCACGTTTCAAGTTCTTTAGAGTCGAATGGTATGGTTTTTAAGAGGACGTCCGTGTGTGCACATGTACGTATGCATGTATGTTCGGATTTAACTTTCGCCTAGTGTATCTCGAGAACAAAGATTGATATTGATATGGGGCCAGTTTCATTTAACGCATAATTGTGTAACTTAGTCCCCATTAAATTTTGAGAAAAATCGGTCAAGTATTTTTTTTGTGCCGAATGAGAATTTGTATAAAATATTAAAACATATGATATTTCTTTATTCTTTCCTCTAGGAAGTTAGTCGTGTGGACCTTTCAGGCCGCACAGACACCGCTTTTATATTTTTAAGGACGTGCTAACAATTTGAGGGTCGAAAGGTAAAGATTACAAATTGTATGTTCGTTGGCTGTTACAAAGACGACATATGAAAACGTGATGGATTACTATTGGTGGAATAATTCACAATGTTTATGCGATCTATACTGATTTTTATGTATGATATTAAATGGTAAAATTATCTTTAAGAGTTATAAATCTTATTCACATTTATTTGCACGTATGACTTAGAATATAATTATTAAATAAACCAAAACTTAATTTTATGATAAAGGTTAAATGTATGAACAGCGTGAATATGGCGTAATATACTGCATCTCTTTGCATATTTTATCGCATCTACCACGGGGAGTGCTCCGAAGAATTATTCGTAGTGATTCCAGCCGCACAATTATACCATCCATACCATCTGGATGTCTGGCGGTCCACCACCGTGCGATTTAAAAGAAGTTTTCTTCCTCGCACAACTTCCTTGTGGAATCGACTACCACCAAAGATTGGTCCGGACCGATACGACTTAGGGACCTTCAAGAAAATAGCCTACTCCTTTTTAAAAGGCCACCAACGCAACTGCAATTCCCCTGATGTTGCGGTTGTTCATGGGCGGCTTTACTCGCTTACCATCAGGTGAGCCGTATGCTATAAAAAAATCAATCCTCGACATCGTTACGACAGTGGACCCAGTAGAACCATTCTCAGATCTTCAGTAGAGTTCATTTAACTCCCAAATGGCCTCCTGAACAACCATTATGGTACAGCTGTAGAACATCCGGTATTTTAGTTTTAGGTACAACTATTTGCAAAAGACAACTGTCTCCCATTTTCCCATTTGCGACACAGAATTCCATCCTGAATCAGCCAAGCTGCCCCATTGGGCCCAATAGCTTTTCGTCATCGAATTCATCGCTGAGACGTCGCTCCACTTAGGCTTGGGAGCACTGGTTTTCATACATTCTAGAATCGGCTTTATGTACGAATTTTCCCGATATGCAAGTTGTAGGCTGTGGATACCACTTCTTTACCCTCTTGCCCAGTACGATGCTTGCGTTCTTCGGGACAAGGTATTTTTGACAATGCATCTGCGTTGTCATGAGATTTGCCACTGCGATATTCGATTACAAAATCGTATTCTGAAATGCAATAGCCGTTTCAATGCAGCATGGTCAAGTCGTTAGTGAAATTTCCGCCCCAGAAGACATTTGCTAAAATGCTGCAACGACTTAACCACAGCAAGTAATTCACGTCTTGTGACACCATAGTTCCTTTCCGACTTTGAGAGAGATTTGCTGAAGTACGCTATCACAATCCCTTGATCACCATTTCGTTGAGACAATGCACCGCCAAGTCCTATATCACTTGCATCTGTGTCAACTATAAACTCCTTGGTCGCATCTGGGTACCCCAAAATTGGTGTTTTGCAGAGACGGTCCTTTAGCTAGCTTCCCTACCGAGAGCTTCCAGAACAGTTTAGGCCTGATCGCGCAAGCCTAGTGTGAGAACAGTCGCGGCCCGACTTTTATTTCAGCCGTTCGCCTTCATGACAGCTTTAAACTTTATTTTGTAGGCCGACCAGAAATAAGTCTCGTTGAATGGCGGCACATTGAATCCACGTAGCGAACGTGTTGTATAGCTACTACGGGAGCTGTAACTCTATCCCCAAGTTTGAGGTCGTCCAGCGTTTTTTACACGTCAGCCATCACGTTTTCAACCCGATTGTTCACTTGGTCGATTCGAGTTTCAGCTTCCCACAGGCGGTTGTCATAGTGAGCAACCTTATCCTTCACCTCCCTCATCTCTTTCCCGAAGGTAGCGTGAAGGTCTTTCATGAGGAGTGTCTGCTCTTCCTCATTCGCGTTTGAGCCGTTCCTCCAAACGACGGGCACGTTTCTCCTGTCGGTGAGCCTCTTCCTCCTGTCCGCGATCCTGCTCCTGCAGCATCATCATCAGAGCATCTAAGTTAGGTGCCGCAGATATAGGAACTGCTGATGAGACAGATTCCGTGGCCGGCAGCTGGCCCTCCCACGTCTATGGCGTTGCATCACCAAATCGTCTCTGGTTTCCTGCCGGCGTTGACTTGTGTTGACGGAAATCATGCCCATTTTACCTAAGGAGTAAAATGGGTATGATTTTATCCCACTTTTGACACCAATATTATTATATTGTTAATAGCTAGGATTTCGTGACAATAAAAACTTCCGATTGAGTTACAAAATTGACACTTTAATTATGGCTCGCAACCATAGAATGAAATGAAAAACTAGAATACGATCAATGCTGAAGTCTAACAGTTTGGTTTACATAGCTGAATTCCATCAAAAAGAAGCTTAAAAAATATATTTAATCTTTGCTAATTATAACATTCTATAGAGTTCTATAGAGATATATGAGTATTTTTAACCGACTTCAAAAAAGACGCGGTATTCAATTCGACTGAATGTTTTTTTTATGTGTTACCTCATAACTTTTCTCTGTGTGAATCGATTTTGATTATTCTCTTTTTTATTTGAAAACTGGTGCTTTTCGTGTAGTTCCGTATAAATTTGATCAAAATCTGACCAGTAGTTTTTTAGTTATCTTTAATAATGCGTATTTAATTGGCTTCGAATACATGGATGATGTTCTCGTTTTATTTGTATTGAAGTCGGTTGTACAAAATTTTTAATTTTACCACATGTTTTAGTTGCCTCACAATATACATATATAATGTATAAAACTGTATGAAATATAGTAAATTAGTTTTAAAATGCTTAATATTATTTTTAAAACTGCTTAATAACTTTGTAATAAGGCAGACTACTTAGGCTAGTTAGGTAAAGTATTTTGACAAAAAATTTATAAAATTTTACAGTACCATACCAGTACATATACCAGGCATTTCCCCTTCTTATTCTAGAAGGAACGGTATTGATATTGAAAATGTTGGGCGACCCCTAGATCCACAGTAACATTGTACACTACATTTTATTGTACAATAAGATTGAAAGGTTGTTTGAATTCAAACGATATTGCAGAAAAAATACGAACTGCTCAATGTTTTCGTGTTCAGTTGGAGCAACATGTATAACAAGATGCAGCTGCAGATACGTATTGTTGCTTGTGGCTTATTGTAAACTTAAACGTACACGTCGCTGGTGTAGAGTGGTACAAGAAAAGACAGAAGTACACTCACGAAAATCTTTTAAAAGACTTGATGTTAAGTGATGAAGCGGACTTAAAAAACTATGTACGACTGGACTTGGAACAGTTTCTAGAGCTACTAGAATTGGTCACGCCACTGATTGAGAAAAAAATACAATCGAGGGGGTAGCAATACCACCTTTTCAACGGCTTTCAATAATATTACGGTACCTAGCGACTGGAAATACTCTGGAAGATCTAAAGTTTCGTAGTATAATTTGCCCACAGTCTTTCTTTAATAATTATGAACACCTGAGATGCGATAAAACGTGTGTTGAAGAAATTAATTAGGGCAAGTAAAGACTACAATATTTTCATTTATTTATTGAACTTTATATATTGACATAGTGAATCTTCGTTCAACATTGTATCATCAGCAACATTTTTCTCTTACTTACTTGTTAGGCACTAGTGATTTGGCTCGTGTTGATTAATTATATTAAAAAAATTCTCGATGAAATATGCCTTTTGTATTTTAAGATATTGTACAAATAATTTAAGTAATGTTAGCAAATACCAAGGAATTAATTTTTTATCGGTTAATATCATACCTAATTAATAAAAAAAGTATTATAGATTAATAACAAAACAAATTGTTCCTAAGACGACATCTCGTGTCATGGAATAT
>DWHP01000084.1:0-25609 GCA_018247895.1 Parnassius honrathi
CATATTTCTTATAAAAATGTAACGCACTTTTAATTCAAACATCCTGAATAATCCAAAAATGTATAAATACTTATATATTTTCTTGAAGAACTTAGAAAATATCTTAAGTTGAACTTGCATAATGAGTAATCTAATTATATACCTAAAACAGATTGTTAATTTTTTTCACTATTATACCGCATAGCTCTATCTTCTCAGAATATGAAACATTCAAAACAGTTTTTGTAATAGGACTTTTGTCTGTACCATTTTTGTGATGGAATGCATCGTTTGGTCCGATAGTGCGGCGTGAAGTACCGCCACACCCTTGCAAGGACACCTCGTTCGTTCCCTTGCGATTGCTTTGTCCTGGACTCAATAAACCGCGCATAGTTGAGTTTTGGGCGCATACTTTTTAATTTACTGTATTAGTGATTTGTCATCTTAGCCACAATCAGCGAGCAGTATATTCGACATAACTTTGATTTGAACGGAACTTATCATTCAAAACGCCATTCGATTATTAAATAAACAAGTGCTCAAGCATATTGATTTCTTAACTATTCCATACTCAATATTAAACGACTACCAAACTCGCGTTGCTTCTCAATAGAAAGACAGGATTAAAATAAACCATGTGGCTAAATATTTATCTTTAGCATTAATAGCTCGGCTGGACATGGAATACGCATTAGCGGAATAAACCGTCTTCATCTAACTCCACTATCTAGTAGTGTAAATTAATGTGCTTATGTTTTAAAAAGCTTTAGATATTCAAGCGATGATTTAATCAATTGATCATCTTGAATAAATGGCAACGGATCTTCCTAGATTTAATCTAAAATATGCAGGCCTTATATATTAAAAGGTTTAAAATTTTTATCAAGCAAAAATTGTTTTGTAAGTTTTTATACAACTAAAGAGTACATGATTGATAACAATAATCCCTGGGAATGAGATGATCGCTACCATGCTGTTTCTAAATGTTTTCGTACTAAGTAATTGTTTTAAAATATTATATTGTATATTTTTTGTTTTTTGAAGTCCCGCTGTGTTTCTTGCTGGTTAAAAACTGTTTTTTTTTCCAAACTAGTGGTAAAGCTCAAATGACATTTCAATAAGTATTCTTGTAATCAATATGAATAAAATTATTCTATCCTATTCTAATAACTTCTAATATCCCTCGGAAAAATATAAATTACAAATGCAATTAATAGACTCTTGCTCTACAAAACAGTAGGTGATTAAGATGTATGCTTATTTGTGTAATGCGTGATCTCAAGGTAACAGCGGGTACATAGCAATTGTTCAAAACATCCCACGGTTTTACTTTATTCGAAAGTGAAGTGAAATGATTCATACATCATCATAATTCATTAAATAATGTTTCTCCGGAGATCAAAAGTAGTTTCGGCGCTAACGTCTCTAACGTCTCTGAACCAGTGCTATAACAGGCTTCCAGCATGCATTTTCATTCTCTTTCAAAGCCGTGGGATAATCGTGAGGAAACCTAAGAAATAGGAAAAAAATTATTTCGAAGACACGTGAAGTCTGCCCACACGCATTGGGGCAGCGCGGCGGACATTTCCTTGCCTAAAACCCTCTCAGAAGTTAGAGGAGGCCTGTGCCCAGCAGTTGGACGTATATAGACTGTAACTTTAACTTTTAACATTTAACTTTTAACATTGGGTGACAAACGAGCACACAGTCCACCTGATGGTATGATATGGCCCATAGACATCCACATTTATCCTCAATTAAGAATGAAAATGCAAACGCATTGTCTCCCGTGAGGACTAAGAAGGAATGCCTCGTTTCCAGTAAAACGGGTCTCCGGTTTTCTACACTCACCATAAGAAACACAGCAGCAATAAGCTGCTATTTTACGCCGGTATTCTGTGAGAGCGTGGTCCTGCCCCGGTCGAGCTGACCCCTTCGTGCTACAACTATAATATAGCTGCAGCGTGGCTCTACCACGTAAATTATTTTCCATCTATATTAGTGTGTACCGTGTAGTGACGGCGTAAGATAATCTACTAAGCTATATCCATCCCGTGAGTTCCGTTATAGGCGACAGAGAGATGAAAAAGGACGCGGGCAGCGGCATATTCCTGTTAAACAACTCAACAATAATAAAAAAAGCTGCGGTAGCCAATCTGCCAAGTGTGGCAACTATGTCTAATCTTCCCATTTACGAGGCAAGCTATAATGCTAAAAATAAAAACTGTTCATTATATTATGATTTCGAAAGTTCGAATACGTAATTTTTTAGATTGCAGACCTAACATTTTTATTCAACACAAAATTTTTAGTTGATGTTATGGATTTATTGTTCCTGTCTTTCATAGCACATCCTAATCGACTTCAGATCTAATCACAAAAGCTACGGTAATAAGGCTTAGTAGGATGCCTATGCGCCGCAGATGTAGGTATATATATACTTTAGTGCTAGTATAATTAAAGCTAACATTCAGCAGTGGACTTTTGAAAGAATATAATGAATGAATGATGTACTAAACTAAATATATCGTATATAAATTTATCGGTATAATATAAATTGGTTGCCGTGAGAAGAAAAAGCTCTCTTTCTTTAACAAACATCTCGTTTAACAAATGAAGATAAGTTAGCTCTGCTACAGCGTTGCGATCCACGGAACTGACGGAACTCATGTGTGTTATGTACCAAATAGCACGCTGAGCATCTGCGCAACTTTATTTCTTTGTTCTCAGCTTCTATCTTCTGCTTGTCTATTGTTTCCAATTTTTCATAAGATGTGATTAAAGCTTGAATTTTTTAATATTTTATGAGTATACTTGTATTCATTGGTGCAGTGCGGCGGAAACTTCCTCGCTCTAAAACCCTTTCAGAAATGAGAGAAGGCATGGGTCCAGCAGTGGGACATATATAGGTTGCAACTTTAACTAGCTTTTAACATGTATTCATATCACATATTGATATTTGATCTATGGGTTGAAATTTTATCTACAATATACAAAAGCTTGCAGTTCCGTGACCGTGTCAATAAACATATCAAATAACACCAATGTATTGTTTGACAGCTGATCACTATACCGATTGTGCAAATATGAACGCTATAAATCAGTTTTTTTTTCATTAATTTTGCATAATAGCACAGTCCATAGAGCTCCCTTTAAGTAGTGAAAATAGGAAGAGAATAAAAATAAGCTATTACTAAAATTTGTTAGTATTATTCAAAATCGAATTTCTTATTTAAAAAATCGAACTTTTTATTTAAAATTACCGAACTTTTTATTTAAATCAGCCATTAAAACTATATAAATGATATAATATAAACTATAGCGAAAAAAAAAGGTGCCACCAGCGAGCATGAAACTAGTTTTGCTAAAACAGGTACTGTAAAATAAGGCGAATGATTATTTTGTTCACTGCCGCAGTTTATGAAGACAATATCATTATAATTGTCATCTATTCACGAAGCGGCCAAGGTGGCTTCACAACTTTTTATAAGATAAAATGATTCGTAACCGTTACGCGTGGTTTTTTTGCGGGTAATCAATTAAACGAGTACGGCCGCGGCGTCGCGTCGCGCGATTTGGCCACAGGCGACCGTTAAAGCAGTAACAGAAACCGCTTTAACGAATTAACTATCCAGCATACGAACGTAGATAAATTAAATCCATATATCGCTAGACTTGTTCTAAACAAGGCATTCCACGCAACTATGACTGTGTATGTCATAAACATGAACGTTGTGATGATGATGATATTCTAGTGATTTTCGACCACGGCGACAACTTCCGAATAATCGGAAGCTGTCAACTGTACAGGAGCCCCACTCACTAAGCCCCTAGTTTTTTTGATAAGATCTAAAGTCGTTTAAGATGCGCTGCGAAAGACACAGGACAATAACAATAAATCCGCAAATGTATTGCGTAAAAACGTAGTCTCCAATCTAAAACATTACGTGTCTGTACATTCGAAATCGTAAAATAAAATAAAAAATTTATCCGTTATAATTTCTTGTATAGAGATCTCATGGTACAGAGTTGTGTTTCAAATGGGTACAGCAGTAACAAAGTTAACGTTCATCGTAAAGGATAATAATTAACACATTTTTTATGTTACTTTTTGCAGTAATTTTTTAAATAACTTTATAATATCGACGTTCTTGATTTGCTTATTATTATACATGTAAATTAACTTCTTTGCATGCGTTAAAGTCGAACACATTCCTAGCTCTTAAAATTGACGAATGCGTAATTTTAGCTTAGTATTTTTATTCCTAAAACTTAATGGAGCCGTTACTTTTTAATTGACGAATTTGAAACCGATGAGATCGTCCCCAGAATATTCGTTCTCGAGTAAATTCTACACATAAATACTATAATGTATACATAATATAATAATACATTTTATATATAAATATTATATGTATGTAATGTATAAATATATACATAACAATAGGTATACATTATGTAAGTATACTTTTATGTAGGTATACATAACAGCTTAAGTAAAAGGATATTTTCATCCAGTACTTACAACGCCTCAGATTATAGTCACGTTCGTTATAGCTGTACCGGTATTATGAGCTACGAGGCGTTCAGTCTTGGTTCTCAGTGATGACAACCATACGACAACCAAACGAAGCGTAGGTGTATTAACACTAGAGATGAAACGGATGGCTGTTTGACCGGATACCGGATACCGGATATCCTGCCAGTCTTATCGCCGGATATCCGGCCGAACATTGCCGTCTGGTGCATCGCAAGAAGCGAAAAGTAAAGTCAGTGCAAACTGTTCGCGATAGTGACCTTTATATTTGGTGGGCAGGTATTGCTACACAATACCCAAATTTATCAAAGTTTGTCAAAATCTATCTTTCAGCACCCTGCAGCGGTGTGTACAGCGAAAGACATTTTTCTGAAGCTGGCCTTGTTTATGAAGAGTGAAGATAGACAAAACCGCTTGTTACCTTTTGCCAATGCAGAGAAATTAGTATTTATTCACCATAATTAGTTAATTTGCCCTTAGCTACGTAGTACCATTATTTATTCTGTGCCTTAGCGCAGTACGAGTACTAATTTTGTAAGTTTTAAAATGAAAATTTTGTGATTACTGATTATATTTGTTAAGTGACATAAATGAGCTACTAAATTTGATATAATATATAATAAATTTGATATATACGGCTCCGTGCCGCAGTGGCTTAGCAATGAGTTACTGCGCTAGCTGCGGGTTCCAATCCCGCACGGAACAAGTATTTGTATGGCCTACAAATAATTGTTCCGTGTCTGGATGTTTGCACCTGTGCAATTTATGTTTGTAAACTGTCTCTACGATACAGGAGAAAATACTCGTTTAAAAATATTTTGCGTTTTTTTTTAAATCCGGTATCCGGTCGGATAGTAATTTTAGGCCGAATACCGGATAGTTACCGGATATCCGTTTCATCTCTAATTAATACAGCATTCATTCATGATCACGTGGACCGATACCGCTTTAAAAAACTTTACTGCCCGTTTCCCTACCACAAATTATAACAGGACTTACGCTATATTTAGATCAAACCCTTAATCATTCCACTTTGACGTGACGAGCTGAGTTCAATAACCGCATTAGTGACGACATTCATTGTTAAACTTCTCGGTTCTTTGTGAGACCTTCTATACTTCAAATAGTGCTTGGTTCTTAATATCGTTTTAGATCGCAATCGTTAGTGGGTCATGCTGCAGGCGCAATTACTGATCTGACGATAATCAGAAATTCATACAATCGAAAACCAAAAACTATACATCAAAACTGTTCAATTTTATTTCAAAGATTTTTAGACGTGGTAGAGCAGTACAGCTACATTATGGTTGTAGCACGAATAGGTCTACTCGACCAGAGTAGGACCACGTGTTCCGTACCAATTGTGAGCGTAGAACAGCGCAGACCCTTTTTCTGGATACGAGGCATCCCTATCTGGGTGACAACGCATTTTGATTTCAGCTCATGGATCTCAGCATCCACTTACCATCAGGAGGACTGTGGGTTTTCATTCTCATTCTATAAAAAATGAGTATAAGCCCACAGATATAAACACATATGAGTTTTTAAACTAGCTATGTAAATTGAAACTCAACGCCTAAGTAATAAAGTATCAAACACATTTATGAGTATGTCACGTTGCCCAGCACAGCTTGTTACGCACCAATCAAATCTCTATTTGTTACATTTTATGGCTGTCGGGGTGCTAATAATTTCCCTCGGCACGTGCAAGCATTACTGTATATTAAGTTCAATCAAACTGTTTTATTTCAGTGTGATTACCACATCAAACAAGTTATTGAAACATGCTTAAAACTAAAGCTACTAAGAGATGAATGAGCTCTCATGCACTATAAGTAATGTGAAAGCAGTTCGAAAACTAAGGTAAGCATTACATTATATACTACTATATAAAGTCCGTCACTAGAAGTTTCATGGGTTCAACGGCGGATCACCGCCTCCCGCACCAGTATCTAGAAGTGAACTGTAACGGACTATTAAAGAAAGGAAAAGATCATACCTAATCGTTCACGCGTGATAGAGCCACGCTGCAGCTATATTATGGTTGTACGAGTACCACGAATAGGTCGGCTCGACCGAGGAAGGACCACGCTCTCGCAGAATACCAGCGTAAAATAGCAGCTTAATACTGCTGTGGATAGTATGATGAGTGTAGAAATCCGAAGACTCTTTTTTACTGTACTGTACTGTAGTTTACTGGAAACCAGGCATTCTATCTTAGTTCTCAGGGGTAACAACGCATCTGAGTTTTGATTCTTAATCAAGGATGACTGTGTGTTCGTTTGTCACCCTTAAAGTTAAAAGTAAAGTTACAGCCTATATACGTCCCACTCCTGGGCACAGGCCTCCGCGCATTTCTGAGACGGTTTGTCACCCTTATTCTATAAAAAAAATACCGCGACGGCTCCGTGGCGCAATGACTTAGCAATAAGTTGCATCGCTAAGGGCCGCGGGTTCGAATTCCGTACTGAACAAGTATCTGTATGGCCTACAAATAATTGTTCCGGGTCTGAATGTTTTTCCTTGTGAAATTTATGTATATTAACTGCCCCCACAAAACGGGAGAAACTCCTAGTGTGGAGGTTGTTTTTTTTTTCAAACAAAAAAAATGTTTTTGTTCGAAAAAAAAATCAAATATAAAAATACTATCAGTACCTCCTCCAGACACTCCGACTACCTACACCTTTAGATAGATCGTGATCTTGATATAACTGAACAAAATTGTAGCCAATTGAAATTTTATTTCCTTGGACAATTTTAAAAATATTAAACAAAAGAATATAAACTACATCTCGAGTAGCTGCGTTAGCAATTTCTCTGCAAAGCTTCACAAAAAGCACTTTGCGAGAATGTAGAACGACTTTTTAACCGCAGCTTTTAACTTACTCTGTAACAATAACACGTACCCATTTAGGTTATCTCGCACTAGTTTTAGTTCTTATTTTGTTTCTCTGCAATTTTTACTTATCACTTACAGAATTTATCGGATTAAATGCTCAAACCATCATAGTCGTCATTACAGGCCATCACGAGTCCACTGCTGAACAAGCCATCCGCATCTATCGACTTCCTGCATCTCTTACCAGGTCGTCACTCATTTAGTGCAAAACATCGTTTAGATTGCCCCACGAGAAACTTTCGTTCCATCAGTTGTTGGTTTCTCGACCTATATGGACTACCCACTGCCTTCAGCTTACTAATGCTGTTGCGCTATATCAGTTATTTTAGTTCTCAAATCCGTATGTCATCAAGGCAACGCGGAAATCAAATAATTTGGTAGTTACAATTAATATCATACAAAACGCACAAATCGTCTTCTTCTGAACCATCCTTAAAAGTCCGTTTCTGTTGCAGCCTATTAAATTCCACTGCTGAACATAGGCCTCACGCATAGATTGCCTCACAAGTGGGACATTTGCCATAGTTGCCACGCTTGGCAAGCGGGTTGGAAGCCGCAGTTTTTATTTTTATTTTAAGTTGTTAATAGGAAGACACTGTTGAACATATCCTAATGTGTTTCCCTCAGTCACCTCTTACGACAGCTACGCGATGATATGAGGTGGCGGATATTCTCACACCGACATTACACGGTAATCCTTTAAAGTCATTGCTCACTAATTTCTTGCCTTCTCAAGAATGCTTCCAATGACGCATAAAATTATAAAGCGACTACAATAAAGGATCAAGTTGAAATCTACATATGTGAAAGTATACTTTATCGGTAAAAAAGAGAGTTTACATACATAAAAAATTAAGTCGAATTCTTAACCTTCTTCTTTTTTCAAGTTGATTAAAAATGTTAAGAAGATAATGATAATTACGACGGCCAGTCTTGAGGGAAATTAGCCCGGGTGGTATGCCCAAGCACAGGTGCACTCTCTATTCCCTCACTCTCGTAGTCCGATGGGTCGACAATCCGACACCACCCGAGAGATCAGCTGTACGAGCTTTGCGAGGCACGGGGGTGACGCACCACCAACTTCTAACTCTGCTGTTGAGAACTTCATGACGGAAAAACCTCAATAACTGATTTTCAATGCAATCCAGATTTCGAACCCGGGACCTCATGATCAACAGCCGCGTTAACGACCACTATACCAACGAGACAGTCAAGTAGAAACAAAATATTATAAAAACTACTTGCTTCATTAAATGCGATGCTTCATTAAATTACACAGGACAATTATAACATTTATTATCGCGTAAACAGTACCGTATAGCCCTACACAGTCGTGGATTGTTGTTACAGTACTGATTTATTTATTGTGAGTCATTATAACTCATTAGTATTAATTAACCGTTACACCCTATAAACAAGTCAACTGCTCAACAAAGCCTCCCCTATAGATTACCTCATATGGGGATTATTCGCCACAGTTGCCACGCTTGCCAGGCAGGGTTGGCAGCCACAGTTTTTTTTAAATCATTTAAGTTGTTATTAGAAAGACACTGCTGCTCATCTCCTGGTTTGTTTTCCTCTGTCGCCTCTTAAGACACCCACGGGAGAATAGGGTTTAGTGAATATTCTTACACCGCCTTCATTTTAACGTGTAGCATTAACTCAGCAGTCATTCTGGTAGCTATGTAATAAACAAATTAGAAAAACAAAGTTTAATTTAGTACTTCATTTATACGGCATGAATTTTTTTCCTAACCAATTTAATCTAACGTTGGGCAAAGGTCTCCCTCATATCATAACTTTTTTCTATCTTAGCCTCCGCTTGACCCTTTACTGTATCTTGAATATGAGAGAAATATTATCCTTTTCATTTAACTCGATGAATGAAAAATAATTATGACATGGCTTTTGACGTCGTCCTGATTGGCAACGATTGTACGAGCAAACGATGCAATTTCGTCGCACTACAAGATTAAACATACAATAGTGTTCTAATTAAAACTTTAAAGTGATCGCGCGAGCACAGGAAATGCTTAATAATGATCGTACGATTGGTTTGATCATACGATCGTGCAATCAACGCTACGAATCTCTTTTGAGTGTCCTAATTGGTAACGCGTCATCGCACGAGCTCAACAACACAGATGAGTCGAGATAGAGACGAGGAGAGACTTAAGAGAGTAAAAAAAACGTGCATGCATCTCAGTAAACAGCCATTGTTGTAATGGTGCCGTTGCGGTGACGGCGCGGCGGGATCGCTTCATCGCGTGAACTGTTAGGACCAGACGAATCGTTTAATCGTACGATCGATAGCCAATTAGGACAACGTCTTATACTTAAACGACACAATTAGTTGCACACTTTGCATTACATCATTTTGTCCATCTGTTTATTCAGCTTATCAAAAAATTAATACCCCTAATTTATTTATCTATCAAGTGCATATTTGTAGTGATAAATATAAGGGTTAGTTCACACAGAGACGCGACGCAACGCGGCGATGCTTGAAGAAGCTAATGGTTTCGCACCGCGGTGTGCGCCACCGCGAGACGCATTGTAGTACCGCGAAGCGCATCGTGAAGTTGCAGGCAGCGCGATGCTTGGTTTTGCAACGAGACAACGCGCGTAGCAGCAAGATTTCGCGGTAGTAGTAGTAGAGACAAGTCGTGGCATCGCGCTGCGTCACGCGGCTTCGCTACGTCGCGCTACGCTGCGAGCCCGTGGGCATTTCGAGGCGCAGCGCGATACCGCAGGGCATTTTCGAATTATCTTAATGAAATGTGTATTTTTTGTGTAGTAAATAAAGTTGTATTTTGTATCACTATATTAAAAAGTGTGCGCCACGTCGAGTCGCGTCATGTCTCGGTGTGAACTGACCCTAATTAGTTTTAGTTCAGTTAAAAATAAGCATTGCTACATACCGTTAACACACTCTTATTTCATGGTTAAGTTATAAAAATACATCATAAGAAATCAAGATAAGTAATACATGTTATTTAATTTTGTAAAGAAATTACAGACTACAGAACCATGCTGCAGCAATTTTATGGGTTGTAGAACGAATGGGTCTACTCAACCGGGAAGGACCACTCTCTCACCGAATACCAGCGTTAAATAGCTATGTTTTCATAGGTGAGTATAAAGAGCTGGAAACCATTTTATTGGTAACGACGCATTCCATCTTGGTCCTAATAACAACGCATCTACAATTTGATTCTTAATTACGGATAAATGTCTATGAGGCTATAGCATCCACTACACATAACTACATACAATATAATTTCGATATAATCGTCTTTACTTGTTCGAATATAGGAAGCATTGTTATAAATATAAAAATTCGTTTAATACGTCATTGGTTACGAATTAAGCGATATACAACGCGAGAATGCCAATGAATTAATAAGTGGACAGTGATCGTTAATGCTTTAGTGATGTATTCCTATTAAGCTTTATTTGTCTTGGAGTTGTTTTTTTTTTTTTTACTTTCATGGTGCAATGGTATAAAATATAATAAATAATTGATGCGACAAATGAAACGTAAGATACAGGATCTAACGCTATAACAGACGACTTTAAGCTCTTGACTAATGTTAACGTTATCATCTTACTATTATCTATAAAAACTTATCTACAGCGCAGGATATTTAAGTGTTGTATGTATTCGTAGACTGATGAACTCATATTTGTTCAGTATTCGTCAGTAGACATGGAAACAACATTTTAGACATGGAAAAGAACAAAAACGATACGACTTAGGGACTTTTAAAAAAAGAGCTTATACGTAATTAAAGGGCCGGCAATACGTTACAGTTCCCCTAGTTTCAGTAGTTTATGGGTGGTGGTAGTCACATATCATCAGGTGAGACACAACAGCGTTTGCCCGCTCTTCTATAAAAAAGTCTAATACGAAAACTATCATAATAAAACAAATATATGTAATTAGTTCAAACCCTAAAGCGCATCACTAAGGGCACCGAGATATACAACCAGTATTTTTATAACGCTTTAAAACCGACAAAATTAAGTTTGTTGTCATTAATTCAAGCATTCGAAAGACTACAGTTCTTTTACATTTACCCCTTTTATAACTATGTAGCGCGGTGATTTTGATAGGCCTATAACGTGAGGTGGACTGCCGCTGATAATAATGAAGGATTTCTTAAAAATATAAATTAACTGTATTAATAATTTATGCCTAAAAGTAAGGAGTCCTAAACATCTTAGATTTATTTTATATAAATTCGTTTGGTTACTTTTTCCCATCTGTTAAAATGCTGCCTTGCTTAACAACTTTGTGTCATGTATATGAAAAGTTCATATATTACGTAGTCACCCACGACATTTAATATCGAGCAGCTCTATTGACAGTTTCAAAATTCATCCAGTTGCCACCTTACTCACCACAAGAGAAACCGCAAGTACGTCACTATTTATAAAACAAGCAGTTAAGGTTACAATTAAGTTTAGTGTTCATAAATCTACTCATTTTTCTCGCTTATACATTATTCGCGTAAGTTATGGAATAATACAATCATGTAAAAATTATTCGTAATGGCAGAGTTAGAGAACTCATTTTTATACGTAATACATTAACAAGTTAGCAACAGGCGACCTGATGGCGGCAATCGGCTGCTGCAGCACAAGACAACTACAATTATTGATGAAAGAAGTTATCAACTGACTGCTCATTCGGTCTTGTGGTCGTAAACACGATTGCTGACGATGAGGTCCCGGCTTCGAATCCCTGGTCCGGCCAAAATCAGTTATTAGGTTTATCTATCAAGCTATTCTCAGCAGCAACCCGGAGTCAGAAAGTTGCCGGCGTTTCACCCCCGTGCCTCGGAAAGCACCCTAAGCCGTTGGTCCTGCGCCTGGTCGCTCTCCGTGGCGTGTTACCGTCAAATCGGTCCATGAGTGTGAGCACACACCCGGGATTAATAATCTCGTCTTGCGCAGGTGGCTAGTCTCCGTTGAGACCGGCCGCCGTGACCGAAATCCGGTCTGGAGGACAATGTTATCACCCCTAAAAACTAAGATGAAAACTTTAGAATCTGTAACTACACTAAAACTACTGGAAAAGGTGGCTAATTGTCACTACTACTATGGTATATTACCCTATTTCTTTTTAACCATTTTACCTCATTATTCCTCTAAAGGAAATATTCGTGGCATCAAAGGCATGCCGGATTAACACAGAAAAGTTTTCAAACCAAATATGCAGACTTGACAGAGAGCAACGACTATGGTGTGAAGCATATACATACATACGTATAACTAAGGAATAAAAACAATATATTCTGTACATATTTTTTTAAATTCGTATAACAATCACATATTAAGAGAGATCTAAAACAAAACTGTTGATATTTTTTTAAATATCGGATTTTAGATATATCCATAAAGAAACTTACATGTAAAACTCTGATATTTATATATTTATAATAGTCGACATATCGAAAATCCACTAATATAAAACATATCAACAGTTTTAGTTTGAACTGATCAGTTGGAATGATCAGTTGAACTGACCGTGTGTGGGCTCCGACGTGGGGCGACTGAATGATGTGGTGTAAATATTATTTCGATTAGTATTAAGTATTATTACTATTAGTACCACAAATACCAAAAACAACCAAAGTACTTTGGCGTAAACACACAGTCCATTATTAAAAAATATTTAAAAATACATTTAAAAATATTTTTTTTGGAAAATTTGTTGCAATAGTGAAACTACGTAAATAAAACAAAAACTTTTCTTTCAGCACACGAACGACAGCGATCTTTTGATCATTAACGATTTATTATAAAACAATATAATTAACACATGACTCAATATTAGTTACTCCTTTTGAAGAACTTGTTTTATTACTAACAAAATATACAACTCGCAGCCTCGCAGTAGTTATTTGTTTTCCTCCCAACGTATAAATATTTTGAGTGAACTCAATTTTGATAGCGTATTAATATGGCTGCCATATTTATTGCTTCTTAATTAGACGTAACGAGATCGAAATGTTTATCGTTGTTTCAAAATTAATAGTCATTGAACTTTCACAAAGTTGTTATGTAGGGTAACAACTGGTTAATTAAAAAATCATTAGAAATGCAAAATGTAAAAATAGGCAGAAATTTCGGTTTTTAATATATAACCCATGACACAACTTTCCGATTTTTATAGGGGTGACAAACGAGCACACAGTCCACCTGATGGTAAGTGGATACTGTGGCTCATAGACATCTACATTTATCCTCGATTAAGAATCAAAATGCAGATGCGTTGTCACCCCTGAGGACTAAGATGGAATGACTCGTTTCCAGTAAAAAAGGTCTCTGGTTCTTTATATTCACCATACGAAACACAGCAGAATTTAACTGCTATTTTACGCTGGTATTCTGTGAGGGCGTGATCCTTTCCCGGTCGAGCTGATCCACTCATACTACAACCATACAAATATAGCTGCAGCATGGCTCTAACACATAAGAAAACCATGCTCTAAATTGTTTCTAGTGCAGTAAGTGGTACTTCATAACTAACTAATGATGTTTACTACTCTGATGACAATCAAATTCTTGTTAACAAATTGAAACGATTCCTTAAGAGGAGTATTACAAACTACTAAGATTACTGCGAAACAATTAAAATATTTATGTGTACTTATTTCAACATTAAGGTTCATAAATAACGAAAAACATATCAAATAGATAATACTAAATTAATTAGATAACATAAAAATGACACACAAAAATTTTCCATCCACTGAATTCCATCCTAAGAAAACTTGTATCATTGAAGATCAAGATCGTTTAGTCGCTATACTCACAATATCACAGTGCGAGCGAGTGAATAGATATTAAATAAAGTATCGCTTGCGTAGGTCGTCGCCCGCTCGGCGTGTAAAATACCAAAATTTGCGTAACGCCGAAATAATAATAACATTTAAATTTTGTTGACTAAATTTGCTTATTCAACAACATAGATCTCGAAAGATACTACGCAATCTCTTCTCCATTTTATTTACTTCCCCTAAATTTTTAAATTCCTTGCCTTAAAACCCTTTAGGATATGAGAGGAGGCCTGTGCCCAGGAGTGGGACGTATATAGGCTGTAACTTAAAGCAGAATTTTGTCTTAATAATCTTTTTGTATGCCCTATATAAGAGAGACTACATTCACGATCTAGCTTGAACACACCTGTATTTTGTACAGGAATATTACACTTAACAGATAGCAACAACTGATTAATCTTTTTCGGCGGGTGTAGAATGTAAAAAGTAGTTTTATGTAATGTCTTTGATATTTATATTATATATCAGATAATAAAAATGTGAAATATATCAGCTTAAAAACTAAATGTCTATATGAGGAGAAAAAAATTGCTTCGAAAATGATAATGAAACAGAGCCACGAACCGACGGTATTTTCCTTAAAACCGCACGTCTCATAACTTAGGGCTAATTTATCAAGTGCCGTGGCCTGATAACTAATGGTTTATTCCTTTAATTCATTGCCCTCTCAAGATGGAAGCCTTACCGTTAGACGGTACGACCTTTACGCGTCTGAGTAAGCAGCGACATCAATATCATTGAAATGTTACTTTTGTTAATGATAAATAAATGAGGTTTATATGTTATTTATAATAATTAAGCCGTGACAGCGCCTAATTGCTCGACGCAAGTTCGCTGTGCGTAGTTTAATACTTGTAGGATTCATCCCAACGTTTCTGAACGAATTTGATAAGGTCATAGAAAGGACATCCTCTGTTCATAAATCTACATATATTAAGAATGCCCTCAATAAAATAAAAGACACATTCTTGTTCCCATCGCTAATTCTCAATTATTTTTTCACTTTTTCCTTATTTTTCATTAATAATAATCTAATGCTTAACATAGGCCTCCCCCTATGCCCCCCTCCCCGCAAACGGGATCTCACTTTATCGTGGCTTGGTTACCCGCGGTGAACTATAAGAAACCCACATGGCTGGCCCGAGGGGTAGGGCCTGTCCGAGGTGGACCCTCCAAGTGGGCTTGGCGAACCTACTTCGGATGTGTTGGTGGGCTGCGGCAATAAGAGTGCCCTCTCCCCCTACAACTGCAGCCAAAGTGGAGTCGCGGAGGAAGAGGAATGTTTGTATGGCGATGCGACACTCGCCCTATCCTCCGTGATTCTCATGGGGCCTCACCGTTGACGCGGTGGTTGTGGGGCTGCGGGAAGAGAGGAGTGTCAATGCTGCGAGGCGCCGCTCTTCCTAACCTTCACAGTCGAATCTTGGTTGATGGCGGAGCCATAGATCCGCCGCTGGGGTCGAGAAAGCTAATGCTTCCTTGCACTCGTTTTTCCTGGCCCATGGTCTCCTACATGGGACCCAGGGGGGGGGGGGTCCGATACGCAGTTGGAGTTGGCGGCAGTGGAAAAATGCGCCCCTTGTGTTCCAAATGCGCCTCAGCTGAGAGAAGAAGTGGAAGATGAAATTTTCCTCGAGGAGATTCTGCCATAAGGTGGCCAGCGCCGGTGGGGCTATGCGAAAGCGTTCCTGTGGCCCTGCTAATATACGGCGAAGATGGAACACCATTTTATTCGATGCGAGTCTGACATAAACCGTCCTTGCCCCATGTAAAAAAGGCTTCCCCTATGACAAGAAGGATTTGTAGTAATCATCAGGCTTGGAACGCGGATAGAGGTTCGAACAATCAGAAATCTCACATCCTTAACCCAGCTTCCCGTCGTCGGTTTGAGTATTGTATATAGTATATGTTACAGATATGATACGATACTTTTCTACGGCCGTCTATTGGCGGCCATGAGATCTTTCTGGTTTTGCCATAGTCGTCTTTTACGCTTGTGTGCGTGCGTTACGAGACAATTGTATGCAGATTCCGTATTCTCGTTCACTCTGATGGTTTTATGTGATAAGTTCTCGTATCTTGCCACCACACTGCATTTTTTTAAATAAAGTGCACTAATAACTGTGATGGGTTTTGCCCTTTAGGGGTTACTTTAACAACGCCAAAAAAACTTAACGCTTGTGCATCGCAGGTGCGGATTCCATATCAAATTTCACGCTCCATTTGGTTATTACATCCGTCGAGGTTACACTTATGCGAGTACTATAATATGTAGAAATAATTAACAACACAAAATTGAAAAAAAATCACAAGAGGATTATAAAAAATTACTTTTCAAAATTATTCTCGCTCACTAACAGAGCGTATAAATCGTCACGGGAATTTTCCGATTTAGCACGTTCACTGCCCATACGCTTTCAGTCATAAAACTCTTAACAGTAACAGTGACGTCAGTTCTATTATTTATTCCATGGTGACGTTTCGTGGTAGAAGTATAAACGCAAACGGCCTAGTTACATTTAGTTGTATACACTAAACGCTTCGGTATCTTGCAAAACATGAGTTTAAAATATATCGAAGGACTGTTGGTCTTTGGCCACACGACGCAAAGGAATCCATATGTTAACTCTATATCAGTGATGTCATATCTAGATATTATCATATCTAGATAGCAGCACATGTCTACGATATGGGTACTTTAATGAATTTGAGATAGTTATAACGCCATCATGGCACACCAGGTACTTGTTTACATAAATCTCCCTTTATAAAGCCAACGGGTTGATATGATGGGTGGATTTATTTTATGAAACGGTTGACGAGCAAATTTACAGTCGATCTGACGACAAGTGGCTAGAGTCCATAGACATCTACAGCCAACTTCAAACATAGAACACTACGGATGGGTCGTCACATCTGAAGGCTAAGATGGAATGCCTCACAACCTGTTGTTAAACCGGCTCTCTTTACCAGACCGAACAGCAGTGCAGCACTGCTATTTACCGCGTCAGAAATAGGTAATAGGTTATACAAGTTAAAATGAACTATTATATGTAAGTTAAAACGATAACTAATATAATATAAGTCAAAATAAACTATTCGTATCCCAGATCCAACCTGTGTAGTTTATATCATAGCCCTTTATTTGTAGTATGACATTAAACATGTAATGACGATGTAAGAATACCCACTACCCTATATCGTCCCGGGTGTCGTAAGAGGCGGCAGAAGGAAGCTTAAATAGGAGATGGGCAGCAGCATCTTCCTGATAACAGCTCAAAATAATTAAAAACTGCGGCTGAGAATCCGCCTGCCAAGCATGGCAACTTTGGCAATATCTTCGCAATGAGGCAATCCATGGGGAAGGCTTATGTTCAGCTGTGGACTTTGTAGGATGTTAAAAACGTATGATGAATAAGCTTAGGATATATTACCGAAGAAACAAGAAGACGCAAAGTAAAACATACAACATAAAACAAATTTGGTTTTCTGGAAGAAATTGCTACTAGCAATAAGACCGCCCATTGCATACTTCTTTTGTACTGTAATTTTTGTATGGTGTGCAATAAAGCATATTAAATAAAAATTAAAAATAAAACAAACATTAAAAAGTCCATACTCAATAAAATTATATACTTTTGCACGTGACTAAGTGGTCCTAGACTGCTTGAATTATAGGTCTCTGTACGAATTCTAGCTATATACAAATACATTCTTTTTTACCTTCGACATTTTACTTTCTTTAGTTACAATAACTTGTGACCCGTCTTCATAAAACTAAAAATAATTTTTGACACCAACAGTAAGTACGTATTACTTGGTATTTGTAAAAAATATCTACTGTGCGAAAAATTAAGTTTTCATACAATCAGCGCCATCTCTCGAAACAGCGTTGAATCATTTCCCCCGAAATCAATGAAAACTTGCCAAATTCCCAAATCGTCTACGAGAGCACGCTGTAAAATATTCAAGATTCAGGTTATTTTAAGCTCTCTTAGTACGTGCTCGCGGGTAGTGCGGTCGAACTTTTCAATAGGTTATAATGTAGAAAACTATGTTAGATTTAAAATACAATTGGTAGTAAGCTAAAGCTGGATAGCATCTGATTTCTTTTAGCTTTAATAAAGTTCTGGTTTGGATTTCAGATACGGCGATAAATTTCAAATAATACTAAAAGTTTTGAACTGTGCGGGATAATCTTATAATATTTCAAAAACACTCACTCACATTTACGCGATATTACTGACCGAGATGAATGCATTGACTATAGGCATATGATAAGTAATAGGTATGTTGTTTTGTCCATATATGACCACGGCTAGTATTCAAACTTAAGTCTTGATACTCAGACGATAGTCGCAAATCACATTGATATGGGGTACCCTTTACATAATAACATACTCTTCTTTATTTTCTTTATTTATTCACACTATTATAAAACTACACAAATTAGAAAGGTTAGGATGGTCAATAAAAGATTATAAGAGGGAGAATCGGTACATGATCGGTTGGCGACAAGTATAAATAGAGTGATGTAAACAAGTGAATTAGTGACTTTTCAGAAAAGCGAATAAATTAAAACGCTGCAGAGTATAAAGGTATATATTCATTGGTGCCAGAGGTCAAGATTTTTTTGACTGGGATACCGTCCGGGTAGGCACCACATTCTAATCCATTAATACTGCCAAGCACCTGCTCTGCTGTTTTACAGTCCAAGGATATGTAGAGTCATTATAATTACAGACGTTGCTCTACCTGGTAGAGCCACGCTGCAGTTAAACTGCTGTGTTTCGTTTGGTGAATGTAGAGATCCGGAGACACTTTTTTATTGGAAACGAGGCATTCCATCTTAGTCCTCAGGGGTGACAAGGCATCTGCGTTTTTATTCTTAATCGAGGATAAATTTAAATGTCTATGGGCCACAGCATCCACTTACCATCAGGTGGATTGTGTGCTCGTTTGTCACCCTTATTCAATAAAAAAAGGCTGTAAGGCACTCCATCTTGGTTAACGGAGATGCCTAAGCATCTGTACTTTGTTTGGAGTTGGTTACAGGTGTCCACAGGCTGCTGTAGCCACTTACCGTTCTTTAGTTTCAAGGGAAAAGTTATATCATAACAAAATCTTCCTCATATTTCTTAATTTTTATACAACATATAATAATCTCCTTTATTGCAAGCAGCTTATGTCTGTTAATGTAAGACAGCCCCCATGAGAAATAGTGATATTGTGATAAAAGATGCAGGAAATCGATGGATGCAGGTTTTTTTTTATACGAGGGGGCAAACGAGCATACGGCTCACCTGATGGTAAGTGATTACCGCCGCCCATGAACCAGGAGAATTGCGGATGCGTTGCCGGCCCTTTAAAAAGAAGTAGGCTCTTTTCTCGAAGGTCCCTAAGTCGTCGGTGTCGGTCCGGAAAAATCTCTGGTTGTAGTCGATTCCACAAGGAAGTTGTGCAGTCATCCAGATGGTATGGATGGTATCGCGAGTTTTGTCGCGATGTGCGATGGTGAAATTGTGCGACTGGAATTAGTCCGAACAATTCCTCAGAGCACTCCCCGTGGTAGACGCAATAAAATACGCAAAGAGATGCAACATCTTTCCGCAGTGCCATGACTCACTTCACACAGTGAGTCAAGCCAATCGAAAAGAGCTCGGTCGCCGACGATTCGAACTGTTCTGCGCTGGATGCGATCAAATGCAAGAAGCTGGCACCGGGGAGCCCCCGCCTAGAGATAGGAACAGTATTCCAAGTGCGATCGAACTTTGGCCTTGTAAAGTTGCAGGCGGTGAACCGGCATGAAATACTGTCCCGTATTGCTGAGCACGCCAAACTTTTTAGAGGCCAATTTGGCCTTCCCCTCCAAGTGACCACAAAACTGCATATCACTCGATATGTCGACGCCGAGAATTCCGATACTGGTTGAGGTAACAGGGGGAGTGCCTTGAAACTGAGGAGATACGACGAAGGGGGATGGAGATTAAACTGGACTAGATTTAGTCGCTACCATTCTGAGACTTTGTGTAACAAAGTCTCGACTTCAGACACAAATTTGTCCTGGTACTCGGCGATGTTTTCCGGAGAAATATTGGCACCGCCGGTGTATAAAGCACCACCAGTGCTGTCGTCTGTATAGCTACGAATGTTACCGGTTTGCAACATGTTATTGATATGCAGAAGAAACAGCGTTGGAGACAGTATGCAGCCTTGTAGAACACCAGCGTTAAAGGGCTTGTAATTGGAGCACGCACCGTCTACTACGACCTTGATGCTCCGATCTGCAAGAAAACTGGTGACCCAATTGCATAATTTCCCGGAAAGCCCATAGGAAGGAAGCTTCGTAAGAAGCGCTTTGTGCCAAACCCGATCGAAGGCCTTCGCTATGTCTAAACTAACGGCCAACGCCTCCACCTTGGACTTTACTGCCTCCGCCCATTTATGAGTTAGATAACCCAGAAGATCACCAGCCATGCGACCGCGACGGAAACCGTACTATTACTAATCACTTTCTCTTCAATCTCTACTGGGTCACTAATCAGCTGGTGATCTTCAAGGTACCGCATGAGCTGGCTGTTAATAATGGATTCCATTATAGTATAAGACCACGTTCTGCGGCATTACTTGGGGAGGCTCATTATTACTAGTATACTTGTGAAGGGCTGTAGTAATGATGACGGTGATAGCTTAATTGCAGCAGTTAGTTTATTTATGCCCGTTTGCAATTTATACAAAGACTTGTTAAGATATCGAGTATAAAGCTGGACACTTTTAAAATATGATGTTTTGGAGCGCTAGGATACTTATAAACAAAGCCATAGTAATGTGACAATGGTGTTGTCCATACTAAGAGTGAATTGGAGGAGTAACCTAATTTTCTCGACTTTAAAAGTCCTCTTGTTGTGTAAGAATTCCTTCTTAAAAGCAAGAAACGTAGCAAAAATTCCTTTCATCATTTTAATCTCTATTTTAAACATTCATTTTGCATATTAAGAGAGAATATTTACTTGGTAGATACGCATCCGTATGATACGTCGTGTCGCAACAAAGCCCCTACCACCTCTGGCATGACCGGATCCGAACGGTAGCCCTAATGAGAGAGGCCGCCACAACACAATGCAACACTATAATGTGAATCCAGTCATGCTAAATTATTTATTGAAATTGATACTGACACGCCACAATTCATCACGGCAATAATGTAAATTCTGAACACAACTTAAGAGACAGAATGGTTTAAGAGTAGGTACTATTGTTCTCACTTCTCAGCATTGCTGTATCCATTTATAATTTTAAAGCATTAACGCAGATGTTAATAATTCAGTTGTGTAGCACTTCCGTACAGTAATTTACGCCTCGATACGAATATAAGATATATGTAATATATAAAAATTAATATTTGTTTGTTCATATTTTATGCGTTGACATACGTTCATCAGATTACGATGAAACTTTTGTATTGTCATCCATACTTTTCGTGATTATTATTTTTAAGAGCGCAAATCGTTGACAGCTCATATCCGCTGTAATGACGTCACCTAATCTATATTTTCAGCTCAGTTATTAAGATAATATTTAACAAAATTAGATAAATAGTTAAGGAGGTGGGTACCTTCGGGAAAACGGACATTCATGCATACGTACTATCCAAAAATATTACCCTCCTATTATTTCCTATTATATTTACAAAGTTTTAATCAGTATTATACAATCACATTGGGTAATACTAATTTATTTTGTAATTTTATCCTCTTTTTAGGCACTGCTGCTGTCAGGTAAACAGTATTAATTAATTGGGTTTAAACGTAAATCAAATACATCTGCATAACTCCGATAAGCAAAGCATAAATCTGTTACATTTGTTTAGTTGATCATATTCAGATACTATCTTATCCATACGACGCGAATTAACTGATCCGTTTGTCAGATTGAGATATTGTCTACATAATAACTAGTGACAGTATAACATAGCTACAAACGCATGAGCTGCGGCATTAATCTGTGTCGCTTTCGAACTTGGGACAATCAGTTATTCAATAATGCAATTCCGACTGACGCGATGATTTGGTTTAAATGTTAAGTTTGAACAAGTATAACAAAATATGTACAATATAAATGAGTACATAACATTATATCCTAATTCATAGTCGTATCCTTAACTTCTCTATTTACACAATCAATTTTCTTTCATCTAGGAAAAATACTGAAGTTATTCCGATTCCGAAGAAACTGCCTCTCTTGTAAAATTATTTTTGAAGGTCTCACCTACACTCAGTTCAGTAGTTTTCATTGTGCAAACGATTTTCTAAACCCTTTATAATCAAAATTTCGATATGAACACAGCACTACTAGGCATTGGTTACTATCTCCGATGAAATTTGATGAAGAATGGAAAACGGCGAAGTAACCGTTTTTTATTTGCTAGATTTTATCAATCCTTTCCGTACTGTTGATCATAACATCCTACACGGTAAAATGTGCAATCTTTACGTATCTCCCACGGCGATTATTTAGTTTTGAAGTTACCTGTCTAGTCGCTAGCAATAATATGCATTTATGATACTTTTTTATCTTTGTGTGACGTATGTACTAGTGTTCCACCGGGGGACGTTTTATCTCCTTTAGTTTTTGCTCATTTCATGAACTCAATATCACCACCTTCAAGCAGATAAACCTAAAAAACTTTCTTGGTGGCATTACATACAAGAAATTAACCATAAAAATTATGCCCGTGCAGCTTCATTGCGTAGATTACGTAATTTTCTTCCCATTTAGACTGTTATCAGACTTTTGTGGCAGGCAATTCCCTTCTCTTCCTAATTTTTGACTTGAATGCGGACGTTAGCTGTCTTGATTCCATTAAAGCCAGCTTGTTCAGCTTGGGCAAAATTCAAAAATGCTGATAAGGTTTATAATTAGATAATTTAAATATGATATTACATATAAAGACTTTTACATATAGATAAATTCTGTGCAATAAATGTTTTTGTATTTTATAACAGCTGTGTCTATATTGTAGGCCTATGTTTATCTATGATTTATGTTACTGTATTTTACAGATTGCGTTTAATTTTACCTTTTTTAATTCCCGACATTTCGGGCACTATACAACACACGTTCCCCCGTGACGTAGGGATTAAAAAAAAGGAAAAAACTAAACGCGATAAAATATGTAAATTGAGTTTTGGTCCATGATATTTAAAGGGGTAATAAAAACATCTGATATAATAAACGCGCTTAAGTGACTACGAAGTAATGTAAAGTTCCTGGATGACCTCACAAAAGATGGGAACTTGAAAAAAAAGAGGAAAAAGGTCTGACCGAAGACAGGACGCAAACCGGGGCACTACGATTTCGCGACGGCCCGATATACACTTGAGCTATTACGATCGTTAATAGTGTCAAAATTTACCTTTTTATAAGAAGTAGCAGTTTTTCATTGTCTGAAAACACGGACAAACAACATTTTCTAAATATGAATCCTAGCAAGATCGATTTATTACCCCCGAAACCCACAGGACACTAAATTTTATGAAAATCGTTGGAGCCGTTTCCGAGATCCCGATTATATATATACAAGAATTGCTCGTTTTAAGGTATAGGATTATTTCGTATGATATAATGTAACGATCTTTTTTCAGATATCTTACAAATATCTTATAAATATATTATATACCTCATACTACAAATATTCTTCAGGGTGTTTTTTTTACCGCCAAAAACATCCAAACACTGCATATTTAAATAATATACGGCACGCTTTTTCAAGGCAAAGGAGCTTAGTGATGTTCATAATCGCTTATACTCATAGTCGATTAACCGAAAACGGACCGTAAGCATAGATTAATTAATCGATCTTTAGTCGAAATTAGATATAAGTAAATTAATTGTTAAATTGATTATTTTAGTTATTGTAGTTGTAGCACGAATTGGTCGGCTTGACCGGGGAAGAACCACACTCACAGAATACCAGATTGAAATAGCAGCTTAATGCTGCTGTGTTTCGTATGGTGAGTGTAGAGAACCGGAGACCCTCTTTACTGGAAACAAGGCATTCCCCTTTAGTCTCCAGGGGTAAGAACGTATATCGGCATTTTGATTCCTAATCGAGGATAGATGTAGATGTCTATGTGCCACAGCATCCACCTACCATCAGTTGCATTGTGTGCTCGTTTGTCACCCTTATTATATAAAAAATTATATCATATTAACTGAGTAATAATTCTGTTTCATGTAGAATGAGTCAAAATATTAAAATAACTTCAGTAACAATCAATTTCGCTAAACGAAAAGATTTGAATTCAACATTTTAATATTGTTGGAATAATTTTAATCATTCACTTAATCAATTAACTTTAATAACAATACGTGCCTTATTAGTTTGTGTTGGTTGATATCAACCCAAAGGCTACCTAAAGTACATTTATACACACATACAGTCCTTTGTTATTATTGTACACCCCACCTATTCATCTCTTCTTTGCATAATATTTGTTTTTTGTTATTTTAATCTTTCCTTGGTGCTCAATAAAAAGTATTGTATTATTGATTACTTTAACTCAATCGTTTATGGTCGATTATTTGAATAATCGATTCACTAAATATCAACAAGCGGTTATCAGCATCACTATAAGGGCGATTGTCTACCGACGCCGTCACGGGTACGTCAACAAGAACGAGATAATTTCTGGCAGAGATCAAGATGACCAGGATGACGGTGCTCGGACGACGGGCTTCTGGTGGACAGGCGGCTATAGTAAATGTATGTGTCGCTACCTCGGCGCCGTCATTTCGTTCACGTAGACGTCCCGGTGACGGCGGCGGTGGACAATCGCTCTAAGGTTTGTAAAATAAGTCTGAGATACAGTCGTGAGCAAGATTGAGTTAGAATACATTGCACGACAGAGCATTGAACGCAGCATTTTATTCTGTTAAATTAGTCGCCTAATCGCTGTAACAATAGCAAAGGTCGTGAACTGACCTGGGAGTTTTTTTTTACATAAATATACGACCTTGGGTCACATTGGCGATCTAGTTTTGAGACTCTCTGGTTTAGAGGCAGAAATATTTACTAAACTTCTCAAAAATTCTTCTCATATCTTTAACCTTTTCGGCATCATTATTATCACTATAATGCAAAGATAATCAAATGATGAACAAAGACCGCACAGTTCGAAAGCGCCTTTCATGAAAACAAAACTACGATATTTTTTAAGTTATAAAAATATTAAGTTAATTTATTAGGCACGTTACGAAAGTTAAAAGTTAAAGTTACAGCCTATATACGTCCCACTCCTGGGCACAGACCTCCGCTCATTTCTGAGAGGGTTTTAGGGCAAGGAA
>DWHP01000085.1:0-25587 GCA_018247895.1 Parnassius honrathi
CCGGACCGATACGACCTGGGGACCTTCAAGAAAAGAGCTTACTCCTTCTTAAAGGGCCGGCAACACACCTGCAATTCTCCTGGTGTTGCTGTTGATCATGGGCGGCGGTAGTCACTTAACATCAGGTGAGCCGCATGCTCGTTTGCCCTCTCTTCTATTAAAAAAAAACCTGACAAGCGAGTTGGTTTTTTATTTTAAATCGTAATTAGGAAAACGCTACTGCCCCTTATTTTTTATGCAAGAAGCCATGCAGGTTTAGGGAAAGAGACCAGTATCACAGCGACCTAAAAGATATATTGTGATCGCTGCTATGGCTATAGTTCACTGCTAAGCCCTATGGCTTAAATAAATAGAAGCACTTTCTTAGCTGTGAACAATTTCACTTCTTCTGGGCGGATTACATGATTTCCCAGATGAGTGTTACGTTTGCGCATTAAGGGTCCGCAATCTATTAGGACGTGCAGAGGCGTTTCTTCCGTTAGGGAACCGGCACACCCTTGAGTTGCTTTGTCCCAGGATGGACATTTGCTTTTTAAGACAACAGTGCCCAGTTAGGGCTTTTGCATTCCGACAATTGGTTTATACTTAATCCCAGGTTTCTGAAGCGAATGTACGATCAAAAGCCCGGATTAAGTTTTTAAAATGTTTTAAGCCTGGTGTGTCAGACCGGATCTTAAGTGATTTATTGTGATAAACAGTTTCAAGGGTAAATCGGGCTAGACTTTTTGAGATTCCACAAAATGACTCGGGTCCAAATTGCGTACTCTTTGAACCCTATCGTGCGAGTTTGTCAGCAAGTTCATTACCTACAATACCCGCGCGACCCGGAACCCATTTTAAGACGACTCTGTTGTTATGTCACAGGATCTGCTGCCCCTATCCTGTATAACTTTCTCCTGACTAAGATTAGATAATCGAAATTTTATTAAATTTCAATTAAACAAACGGCAGTGGAAGTGCTGAGTCATTTTTGTTACAATAAGTTCTCACGCGACTGTACCTAAAACGGAAGCCACCAAGGTCCTTTACCGCTAATAGCGTAGTAACGTCTCAGCATTGTGTATCAATCTCCTAGGTCCGAGGTTCAGTTAGCGCCTTCGTCGGCTACTGTTTACATGTTGAGAACACAAGGAAATCCTATGCTAAACGTAGCAGTGTTGAGCGAGAGGCGGTGGTGTTACGTACTTACTGAAGCGGGCATTTGATATCTGTTACATTTTTAACAGTTTTACTAGTAACAAAGAGGTTTTAAGTATATTTTTTTATAATTTCTATTATATTTCGTATATTCATTCTATAATACAATTACAAGTCATATCAAGTAACACTTTTGATTTGCATGTTTACAGAAATAATCCTATCATAAGCCTCTAGTAAGAATGTGTCGCCTCTATAATGACTTATAGATTAATAATAGCAAAAATATAGACATTTTAATAATAAAATAATTTAAAAGGATCCGTTTTAGATATATTTTGGAAATAAGGTACCTTGCCTGCCTTTGTATATGTAACTGTTATTTAATAAAGTTTTATAAATATTTAATTATACTAAGTACACAATATTATTCGTTATAACCAAAAAAGCAAGCAGGTGGGCAACCGCAGATTTTTATTGCTTTTTGCTGTTATCGCAAAGATGCTGCCACCCATCTCCTGCCCCAGTTTCTCTGTGTTGCCTCTTACGACACCTACGGGAAGATATGGGCTGGTGAGGATCCTCACCCGTCATTACACGGGGTTACATAGCAATTGTTACATAGCACTATTCGTAATGACCAAACAATGTTATAAATAATGAACTTTAAATCAGTATTAATTACGTAGCCCTATTTGGTATATACATATGTTATAAGTATTTGTGCTGTAAATTAGGTTAGGCTAGGTTAGGTTAGGTTAGCCGTTACTTAATATCATGTTGCGTGCATATGTTCTGCAATACCAACCAGATTGTAACTTTGCACTAATTACGTTTATGTTGTTCATGTTTTGATGTTATCCTGTTTAGTGTACCATATGTATTCGCGTATTATCCAACAAATTGGAATCCCTCACTCCATTTTGTCCTATAGGTATAGTAAGAGGTAACTGTGGGAAATGCAAGAAAGCTCTTACAGTGGTATAACCATCTCATTACCGCCAGTTGTAAAATACTCAATATGGTGATTGGGTGCAGCGTCGAAGGTCACCAGCTCACGTCTGGTGCTGCGATCTTCCACCCGGTTGTGAAACGTGAAGACAAATTCTCCTTACAACGGCAGAGGCAGTGGTATTTTGTATTCTGATGAAGAACAATTAAATATGTTAAAAATTAATTAGCTAAGATCTGCGTAATATCGTTATTACGCGGGTCTTCGAACTGCATAATAACGTTATTAGGCGGACCTTTGCGATTTTAGCGATCCCCGTAATACTGTTATTATGCGGTTCTTAACTAATTAATTTTCAACATCTATATATTTCACAAAGTAACGTCTAACTCTTTCCCCCGCGGTCCGCGTGCGCGATTGAACACGGGAAAACTTGCGCTCACAACTTTTTGATCAATGACAAATTTAATTTACTCTTTCGCTCGGTTTTACCACTGTATTTTTATTCAGAGGGGAAGGAGCATCGTGTAAAGGCTAATCGCGCGTGATTCCATACGGGAAACTTCCGCGACCCGTAGTGTATGAAAATCAAGCCGTTATGTTAAACACGCGTTCTGAAGACTAATATTGTAAACAAAGGGTTAGAAGGAATACTACACAAGCAGTTATGTTTGCTCGTCTAAGCGTATAGTGGATTATTTATTTATTTTTATATATTATTTTTAATATACTATGAAATAAAAGCACGCATAAGATGCATGCATGAGACTTGTATATTGCCAAAAACTCTGTAATAAGATTTTTGCTTTATTATCTAATGTTCACCATTTTACGAAGATAATCGTTTTCACAAATCCGCGCGTGTAAATTGTTTGAAGCGCACAGCATTCTTGTGCATTCTCGTTCTCCTTTTCTTTCTTTACATGCTCGATCTTTCCCGAGCGAAAGCTGATTCACACGTTAAAGAGTATATTATGTGTAAAGACGGCTAAGGTAATGAGGAAGTTTTGTTCGTAATATTTTAATCTATTTCAGTACACTCTCGCTCACACTCGCGCCCCATTTACATGATCGTGCCACTGATACATTATCTTCCAATAGACAAGAATACTGAACAAACTCATGCGTTGACGTCACCATTTCTCAATTCTCGTTTGCACAAGTGTGGTAATGCTTTACGAGTACCAACAAGGTCCCTGGCTTTGTTACGCTACCGCGAATAGACTATTCTTGTTTCGGAATTTTCAAGTCTACTATATTGAAACTATGTTACTGATGTGTTCTGGCCTAAATTCAGACGTCACTGATAGTATTTCTTATTGGAATTATCTTTATATTTTCTATCATTGGTACGTCTGTTAGTGGTCTTGTAACTTCTGAACGACTTGGCCGATTAAGGTCATTATTCACATATGTTAGAATAGGTTAGCGCTGCACTCATATTCACGATATATGTTGGTATGATGCCAAAAACGAAAATTTCCAAAAATCTGGATCCGAAATATGGCGCTTAGTCGAGTTATTATTAAATTCTATATTTACCCTATACAAAGAGCAGATTGAATTCTGACAAGAGGCTCTTGAATACTTTTGCCAAGTGCTTAACAGCCTTGACGATTATTTTCATTTGTTGTTAAGTTTCTCTCTTCTTATTGCTTTTTTTATTAAAAACAACGTTGTCCTCAAACTAGGGTTTTATTCTTTATCTTTCTTTTGCATATATAAATTACACAAGAACGCGGGGTACTCTCGCGTTCTGTTATATTTACAGCGTGCTTTAACCATCTGAGATACCACGGCTCTCAATCTAAGCCATGAAAATCAATATTTAATTTAAAGTAATACAGTGCAGCTCTGATTTTTGCGTGGTAGAGCCATGCTGTATGCTACAGCTATATTATGTTTCTGGCACGAATAGGTCGACTCGACCGGGGAATAATAAAGCTCTCACGAAATACCAACGTATAATAGCAGCTTAATGCTGCTGTATTTAGTATGGTGAGTGTAGAGAACTGAAGACCCTCTTTTTACTGGAATCGAAGAAGAAAATTCCGTCTTAGTCCTTAGGGGTAAAAACGAATCTGCATTTTAATTGCTTATCGAGAATAGATATAAATGATAAGAATAGATAAGAGTGTAATTGCCTCATAGTGAGGATTGTGTTGAAGTGGTAACAAATATCATCGAGAAAAAATCGTAGTATTTAAAAACCTTCAGCACTGCTCTCGCAACTGAACTCTAATAATTGCCACGGATTGATAAATATTATGTTTCATCTAACAGTTCGTTACCATTTAACTGGGTCCTAACTGTATTTACAAGTCATAATTTCGTCACGTCAAAGCATTGATAATAATCTTATTTTAATGATATAATGTTAGATTTTCTTAGAAATATTAATCGAGTAATTTTTATAGAATGAAGGTAACAGGCAAGCACATAGTTCACCTGGTGATAAGTGGGTGCTGTGGCGCTTAGACATCGACATCTTTCTTCAATTAAAAATCAAACTGCAGACGCAATGTCGACTCTAAGGATTAAGATTCAATGCTTGGTTATACTGATAACAAAAGGAAGTCGACGGATGCAGGTGGCTCAGGACCGTGCTTTGTGGCATACCTTGGGGGAGGCCTATGTTCAGCAGTGGACTTGTGAAGGGCTGTAATGATGATAATGATGATGATGAAATAAACCATAGCCCTCTGACAAGTGAGAGCCTGTGCCCAGCTGTTGGATGTATAAAGATTTTAAGTTTATTTCTTATGATGGTCTTGGAAGATCAAACATCCCTTTAACCCCAAAAATCGAACCCGTAAGAAAGTTAGAATTTTCCTTACGTTCGTATTAGGGTAAGTTAAATATCTACGCCTAATTTCAAACGTCTACTTGAAACAGTCTCAAAGCGTAATCTTAGTGGTAGAGTGAGACCGAGATGATTCCATTAATGTTCCGTATACAGGGCAAAACTACTAACATGACTTGTTAATTGTGTTGCAGTGGCGCAATTATCAAAGCCGGTCGCAGGCAATAAATCATTTTCATTGGACCGCAATTTAGTAGACGTGACGGTGAGAGGACCTGGTTATTCAGTTCAGCCAAGAGAGTAAAATTATGTGACAAAAAAGTAGTATTTTATTAATTTAAATTTAGAACGCTAGAACTGGTCTAAAATGTATCGTAGTCATCGTTTGTAATTTACGTAAATATCGGTAAATCACCGTCGTACAGAACATTAAGGGAATCTGATAAGTCTGTCTAAAACATGACTTCAGTTTTTACTACACACGAATCCCGCAAAGTATAATTTCGGCCGAGACTAGCTGAGTTTCATTACAGTTTTTTATAGATAGTGACAAACGAGCACACGGTCATTTGACAGTAAGCAGATGCTATGGTTCATAGACATATACATCTAGTTTACATTAAAAATAAAAACAGCAATATTTTGCGCTGGTATTCCGTGAGTACGTAGTCCTGCGTGGAATCGGCTCGACAAAGGAAACACTCACCACACACCATTCGTGCTTCAATTATAATATAGCTGCAGTATAGCGCTACCACCAGAAATGAGAGTATTTAATAGAGTCATAATCCTATAACATTTTAAAATACCCGTGTTGCTGCACGACGCGACTGTGTTACTTTTAGCCACTCCGCTGTCCGCTAGTTGGACCTACCTTTGTTTTGAAAACCTGAAGTGATAAACGAACTTACAGCCCACATGATGGTAAGTGGCTGCTGAACCTTATAGTCACCTGCAACTGCTCTGCTCTGTTCCGTTTATAGATGCGTTGTCACCTCTGAGGACTGAAGCCGGTAGTTATATTAACCAGTACATAAGTAATACACTGTTTAGAGAGAAATACAGCAGTGTAGACTCCGCTGCTTGGTGGCAGAAAAATCACCTACCGCTTAGTAGGCGCCTATACTGACGGACTCCTAGACAGAAAATAATCCCTAACACCTAATAGACCCCCAGGTAACCCACAACCGGCTTCCAGATCTGTGTGTGTGTGTGTGTGTGTTTTGATTCTCGTGCTCTACAAACTGTATTACTTTGTACTGTATTATTTGAGTATTTTTAGTTGTTACTGAACTTAATTCTTATCTTTCTTTTGCGCGTAGCCTACGTTACGCAGACAGGTGATATCCGTATACAAAGTGACGTCATCGTGAAAACTATTATTATGATTCTGTTATAAACAACATATTTTGCATCCCCGTTGATATTATGATTTAACGCATGGAGATCAACTTGATAGCAGCTAGGCCATTGTCCAGTTAAGTTATGGCCTAGCTCGGTCTGCGTTGGGGAAATGTTGTTTATGTTCTATTCAACCGGAATACGTAATTTTCATATCTGTAATGAAGTCTTAGTGATAGTGATTATATGACTGCTGGGTAGGTACTTCATAGTCATATTAGTTATCTGTTACGATATAACTTATTGGATTATTTATCTTAGAGTTACAATTTAACGGCATGTCTCTAAATAAAACTAATACACATAGACATTTTTGGGAGACTTGCTGCTTAAGTAATCTCGTGAACTCTATTTCTTATATTAAAAAACAGAGGCGTTGTCTTCTTTAGGTCGTATGTAACCTTCCATTACCATTTTCACCTGTGTCGTGAAAACATTTTCCAATCACTTGTGGGCCAAACTGCCTGTTCCATGAGAGATTGAAACCAGCGCAGCGGTCCAGTAGCTACGCAGCCGAACGCTTACCCCTGCACGGACGATCCGTCATAAAAAAATCGTAAAATACTATGATCGCTGACAGCAGCAAAGTAAAATATGCGAAGACTTCAGATACGACCATCACCAATCCGCTGTGCACTGTACAACTAAGCGTGAAGGTTATGACTATTTACTACGGGAGAGCCCAGCGTCCAGGCTTTATAAAGAAAAAAAAATCACACCCAAGACCTCATTTGGATACATATCACTGAGTCACACAGTTAACACGAGGGAAAGCTCTTGAATATTATAACATGCAATTTGTCTCATGTGTCCATCGCTGCATTAGCGGTGGGCGACGTGCGCAGCGGAAGCGCCAACGAAACGCCAATTTTATGCACCACAAATTGCTTCTTTATCACGTTTACAATCTAAGACATATCTTTAGAGATTTGAACGAACTTTGCTATTTTAAAAACGTTAAACGAAATAGAACTTAAATTACGGTATGAGTATATTTAAGTGCAAAACTCCACAATTTTAAATTTTACTGTTTAATGAAATATAATATTTCCAAAATAAGTATGTTTGAGTTATTTGCACGAGGCTTCAAAAAGAAAGCGGAGGTTTAATACTACTTTTTGTTCTTATTAGGAGGTTTTAAAATATTAACTCTTTTGACTTATTGTTCTTTTTTTAATATATTTTACGGGATATCTTCGTCAATTGTAAATCGATTTAAATGGTTATTTTTCCATTATATAGGTTCTACATAGTGGTGGTCTCATATAAATTTTAAGAAATAAATTCCACCCTGGTAAAAAAAGAGGAAGCGTTATTTAAACTAATGCTTTGGTTAACTTGAGCCTGTCATATTTCTTGTTCCATTCAAAACAGTCACAAATGGAACTTTTAATTAAATATTATATAATTATATATATTTAATTAAAATAAAATAATTTCCTCGTAATAGCATCAGAAGTCGCAGCTCAGGCAGGTAAATAAAAAAATTGAAGACAAAAGCATGACAAAGGGAAACGAAAATAAAATAATTTAATAGTAATAATAAAAACCTATGGTTGCCAACCTCCAAGCGTCGTAAGCTATACAAAATACGGACCCCCCGTATTTGCCGCAGTTTTATTAAACAATCTTTGAGGGAGGCCTATCTTTAGCAGTAGACTTGTTACGGATTGTAATGATTACATGAAAATTATCTAAATTTTCGTAATTTCATCGCACGTTTATAGTTTTGGTAAACACTTTATTTTACATATAATTTACATTAATCCCATTAGCATCGAAAACAGGGACGCGCTGTATATTTTTCTCACGATTATATATTTAACCAATAACTGTAAAGAGAAATTAGTAAAATTTTGAATAAAAAAACCATATAACAATGACCTTTCACGTCGGGTTCTCACAAAACAATGGTATAGGATAAATAGCTCCGTCAGAATTTGTTTTACTGACCAGTGGTTCGGAAAGTAGCGGAGTTACAGCGCACTTACGAATAAGCTTTCTTAAAATTAATTTTTCCAAAAGTACCGACAATCAGACCAACCATATACATTTAGTGCCAGTAAATCTGAGATGGAATCGCTCGTATCGTTTAATAGAGATTCCGTGCAACACGCAAGGAGGAATATAATTTTGCGCAAGCAATTTTCGTTCTAATGTTTTAGATATATTGTGGTTGAATGCTTAAGCATCACTTACAGAGCTTCCGTCTTAACTTTTAAATTTAGACAACGTTTGTTGAAGTAACTACTGTAACTCCTATAGAACGTAACGCAGGAAGTAACCTATTCTTGAATATGACTTCGTCATAGACATAAACTTAGACGTAGTGTTATGTATTTGTGAGGAATGAATGAATGGTTTATTTGTCACACACAACACAATGCTTATTATAAAGAAATTACAACAACAAAGCAATGTTTGTAATTGGAATTGGAATTTATGAATAATCTATCTAGTTATTAAACAACTATCCGGGAAAGGACTACGCTTCACAGAATACAATAGTAAAATACCAAATTAATGTTGTGTTTCGTATGGTAAGTGTAGAGAACCGGAGACCCCTCTCCACTGGAAACGAAGCATTCCATCGTAGTCCCCAGGTGTTAATAGATGTAGATGCCTAAGAGCCATAGTTTCCACGTACCATCAGATTTTTTTATAAAATAAGGGACAAACGACCACACAGCCTACCTGATGACTTAAATAAATATTTAACTTCGATTTAGAACCAAAATGCAGATGCGTTGTCACCCCTGAGGACGAAGATGGAGTGCCTCGATTACAGTAAAACAGGTCTCCGGTTCTGTATACTCACCATACGAAACAGAGCAGCATTAAGCTGCTATTTTACGCTGGCATTCTGTGAGAGCGTGGTGTTTTCCCGTTCGAGCCGACCCATTCGTGCTACAACCATAATATAGCTTCAGCGTGGCTCTATCACGTCTAAATGTTACCACAATCCAAAAAATTACGTAGAGTATTAAACACAATATATTTTTTTTACTGTATTTGGAAGCCCCTAAAATGAATTAAGCCAATTAACTGTACGTTGTGCTTTAAAAGCGATAACGGGAATCGTAATTTATTGGAAAAGAGGAAATGCAACGCATGCAATTTCTGTGCACCGATAGAGCTCAAATCAGAACAAAACGTTGACGCAGCTAACGAATAATGTATTTGTATGGGAATTTTGCAACACGAAACCGAAAGTAGCAACTTCATTCATATACCAATTGATTGTGTATCCTATTAAATTATTTTGTTAGTTTAGTTTTGCTTGGCTGATTAAAGGTGGTTTTCAACGGGAGATATAGGGAAGCATGGATGGACGATCTTCAATAGGTAGTCGAGTTTGTGGTTTGAAGTGTATCCACTCGTATACATGCGTTATTCGAGTAGAGATGAAACAATTTACTTTGTACTCAGTTAATAGCTTGAATGTACGCTTTTGTTCATGATATCGTTGATATCATGAACAAAAGCGTACATTAAAATCTAAATATTAAAATCCGCGAATTAAAGAAATATACATTTCTTTAATTCGCAGATTTAAATTAAGGTAAACTGACATCTGAAAGCATCGGTTGCTAATAAACTAATAGGTTAGTAGACAAAAATTAAGTTTTGTCTAATTGAGGTACCTATATATTATTATTTTCACGAAAGAAATTAAAATATATTTAGTACAAATAATTCATTTGTAAAAGATGAGTATGGTTGAAAATAAAGATTCTCGAGTGGCAGCCTCGCACCGGTAGGCGAATTTTAGAGGGTGGCTCCCCACTTGATTGACTGACAAACCTGGCGTCGACAGATGCAGGTGGTTCAGTGCCGTGCCTTGTGGCGTTCGTTGAGGGAGGCCTACGTTCAGCAATGGATTTGGCTGCAATGATGATGACGACGATGATCATGAGTGCTATGTTATCCATTCGCCAGTGCGTACGTATGTTTATAAATTTATTTAATGTTCATTATTCTGTTTCATACTTAACGAATATTCCCATACCAGTAATCAATCATGTTGAGATCATCGAAGAAGCTTTAAAGCCTTCTAAATAAAGAATTAAATAGCCATTATGGATAAACTTTATAAAACTCATCCCTTCACAACGCCTGTGTATATCCCGCCCTTTACTACACATTTTGAAGATAAGCCCAGTGCGTAAACATAAAAACCCTTGAAAAGAACTAACGGTCTGTGTTGAAGAGTATTGAAAATTTATTCTGAATACGCGAGGGTGTTGGATGGTTACTTATGGTACTGCTTTGCTCATCATCGCCAATTTTCCTTGACACCCCTTCACTCCCATAATCACTCCGAAAATATCTATTCCGAACGCGAAAAACAAGAGGCGAGGTAGGTCGTCTTAAGTTGGAGCCTTTTAAAGATGGCTTGCGGTGTAAGTGCGGAGGGAAATATGTGGTGTTGCTTTTGTATTTTTCGGTTTATAAACAAGAGTTTATTTTATAAAGGAGTTGGCACGATGTACGTGGAATTTGAGATTGTGGTTTAGCGAAACTTAATGTAGATGTCGCGTGCGTTGCAAGATGGAAACAAGAACGTGTGTTTATCTAACGAAAAAGAAAGCATAATGTTATTATTTGTTTAGTTTTATTTCCGATAAGTCATTTATGAAAAAATGTCTTATCCAACTAAATTTAAAGAATTATTGTTCAATTCACAAATAGGGCGCTATTGCTGTCTAGAAACGTCTTGGTTGCTTATTCACTCTTGCCTATATCTGCAGCCAACAGTAGATCACCCTCTGCTAGTATACTCGTTGAAAGTTTAAACATACTACTCATAGTCAGTACAATTACAGACCTTGGCTTTTATCCAGGCTTGACCAGTCACAACGCATCTCTAGCAATTGTTATCTCGTATCGATTGCAGATAACCATGGGCTACTGAAGCGACTTACTGCTATCAAGTGGACTGTTATATGCTCTGGTGTCACTTGTAATATAATTAAAAGAAAAAAGCATCAACAAAAACTACAAAAATTAAATTATACATAATATTTTCTGAAGCACACTTTAATTCTTTAATACACCACACCGGAACACCGTTAAAATGTTACATTTTTGACAATTTTAAGAAGACTTAGAAGCATCTCAAGCTCAAGGTTCGACGACGTTTATACAGCTTTTATTAAACTTGTCAATTTTTTGACCTTTGGGAGTGAAAACCTTTCTTTAAATTTAAATAAGACCACTCACAGCTTTAAAAATCATTTATCATTATTATTTTTATTGAAAATACGAGCAATATAATATGCATTACTAATATTTCCTTAACCACTCCTGGTAAGCTTAAAATGCTTGTGTGAGGAGTGGTTCACGAGAGTAATCGAATGGCGGATTTGAGCCTACTTTTTGAGTTAGCGATCAGCACACTACAATTAGGCTACTATCGCTTTTAAATTGTTTTTAATCATTGAAATCGTTTCACAGCTGGCAAAGATATCGAGTGACATAAAACTATATGTTATAAATACTTAAATAATAAAAAATACTTACAAAAAAAAACACAAAATCAAAACATACGGTCGAATTGAATCTCCTTCTTTTTTGTAGCTGACTTAAAAAATAACACACGATGTCATGTAAGTCATTATGTGCCGTTATTACCTGCATACATTATAAACTTATAACCAATTCATAAAATATTAATGCCAAAACTTTGCTGTACCGTCGTCCGACTACTACATAAGTCATAACAATGTTGGTAGGTAAATAAAATGATCCGTTTTCTAACTTGAAACATTATTCATGATAATTGATAACACGATAACCAATAATATTTATCATCACGTGTGATTACTTTCATGTATGGTTGTAAAGTTGACCTTTTCCACTGGGGAAGTTGCTACTCCTTTCTTGAAGACCGGCAATGCATCTAAAATAATATCCCTGAAGTTTCGGATGTTCGTGGGCGATTGCCTCCTCTTCCATTAAAAAAATGAAAGGCCAGGATTCAGGCGCTTTTTCGTTAGTCCGTAATAGTCCAAAGCTGAACATGGGCTTCCACTTACGCGAATTATAGGACGAAATGAGATTCGTTATAACGCTTCGTTATCAGGTTCGGGTGAGTCCATCCAAAGATTATAACAAGCTAGATTCCAATTTAATTAAAAATACATTAACTTATTTTACTTTTTTATATTAAACTGAACTAGATATCATATTGTGGCTCGAGGGTCAATAACCTTGAATATTATATTAAGTGCAAAACCCAAATTCAATCTCTTGTCAGAACGGATTGAATTTTTGTTGCAAATTTACGTGCGGTATTGCCGGACATGAGGCACTTATCTGTTAAAGATTTTTCCGCAATATTCGCACCGGATAGACGGAGCTAAATGAAGTTTACATGTAATTTAAAACATGATGGTGATTTCAAAATCATAATTTAAAATACCCGCAAAAACAAGGTCTACAAAATTCGTTATGATACTTATCGTCTTTAATCAAACCATAACTTCGTAATCGTTTAGGTTTGAAGATCATCAATCTGTACGCCTGCTGAGCAATCTTAAGATAAAAAACTCATCTCAAGCCAACTACTACTGGATGACCTATTTTACTGTCTGGAAAAAAATAGGGTGTAACTTGTGATTGGAGTATAAGCCTATGGCACTGATATTCTACAAAAAAAATGCTCAATTAAAGAAATACAATAAAATCCATCGAAACTTAAATCATATCCACCGTACTTTACGAACGGCAATAAAACAATGAATTTAGTAGACATCTTCGACCTAGTCTCTTCGCAGGGTCACAGGCTAGAGTGGATATGATTTTATATATTTTAATTAATTTATTTATTTAATTCATAATTTTTGTTTTTATTTTTTGTAAAATATCAGTGCTATAGGCCGTGCCATTCTACTCCGTCCGCATATTACACCCTATTTTTTCCAGACGGTAAAAGAAATCACCAGTATAACACTACTTTATTAAATTGAAGCGACACAGCCTCTAAATATACTGGCTCTCTACCTTTCAGACCTGAACACAGCAGTGCAAGCCTGCTATTTAGCAACAGAATTGGATATGAGGGTGGTACCTCGCCAGACGGACTCCTCGGCAAAGAGGAATTCTACCTAGTGAAATATTCGTATTTCGTATGTTCGTAAATTACGTATAATTCTGCTTCATCATCAACTTTTATACGTTGTAGAGCCACGCTGCAGCTATATTATGGTTGTAGCACGAATGTACCGGCTCGATCGCGGAGAGACCACGCTCTGAATACCAGCGTAAAATAGCAGCTTAATACCGCTGTGTTTCGTATAGTGGGTGTAGAGATTCGAAGAACCTTTTTTACTGGAAACGAGGTATTCCATCTTAGTCCTCAGGGTTGACAACGCGTCCGCGTTTTGATTCTTAATCGAGGATAAATTTAGATAAATGTCTATAGATCACAGCATCCACTTACCATCAGGTGGACTGTGTGTGCGTTTGTCACCCTTATTATATTTAAAAAAAACTCACAAAAGTGCATTACTGGATATCGGCCCTTGCCTTCATAAAAAATTTGCCTTGATTTGGATTTGAATTTCGATTGACGATTTGGAAAATAGCGTATTTCCACTACAAAGATTTACAGAAAAGGAGCGGTTTGGGCACAAAAAAACTAAGAAAACTGTTAAAGAAGAAGGATGTATTAAAAAGAATATATTGAAGCTTTTACATCGCTTTAAATTCGCAGTATTTTTTCCAAGCCCTCTGCTCCGGAATATTGCCCGCATTGTGTTTTCGAACGCATTGTTAGAATTTCGTCGTAATATTCGAGAGTCATGAAATATTTGAAAATACTCCGAGCAGGGTGGGATTAGCCGGGCGAGAAGCGGTCTGCAGGCTCTGATTTATGATGGATGCTAACTTCGGGCCCCTTTTGACCGTCCGACATATTTTTCGCATTACTACAGTGAAAGACTATCATGGTGCGATGCAATGACTCGTGTTAATCTTCGGATTCCCGTAAAACAAATATGCTGCCAACTTTTATTTCTCTATTTCCTCCGGCTGTGACAGGTGGGGAACGGCTGCCTTATTGCATTAAAAGTAAGTATGGTAACCCTTACTTTAAGTTATCTTACAAAATAGATTAAATAAATAATAGATTAAATAAATTTCATGGTTCGGTATTTTTGAAATACAAATCGCTATTAGAATGTTGCACTGAACCATTTGAAGAAAAGAGCCTACTCCTTTCTAAAAGGCTGGCAACGCAGTGTTGCAGATGTTCATGGGTGACAGTGATCACGAGCCGTGTGCTCGCTTGACCTCTTCTATAAAAATTTCACAATTTTTTCTAACTTGTTATAATGAACAGATTAAGAGGTAATTTTCGGAGGAAACTGGAAAATTTATTAATTTTATAAAATATTTTTCTGAAATCGCGTTCTTATTTATGGAACACTTTTTACAACTTAAATATTAAAAAGGTATGTATAATATTCGGTATGTCAAAGGTTTGCCGCGTAGTGGCAGCTTAAAAGAAACCGTTAGCTTGGGTAAGTGTGTCGTAAGAGTCGTCTAAGGGATACGCCTGAAAAACTTTGTGGCTTTCGATTGAGGGATTCGCCTGAAAAACCTTGTGACTTCCTATAGTATGGGACAATAACTATCTAGTTTACGCCGAGTACATAATACCCCATATTCATATACTAATTACGAGTACCGTGTAGTCGCAGCGTGAGAATACCAAACCATTACGTCTCATGGCTGTTAAAAGACAGCAACCATAAATACTGTGTAACAATGTAACAAAAACACTTACCAGGTGTACTGTGTGCTCGTTTGTCACCCTGTCCTAGAAAAAAAAGAGTCGTCTATGGGAAATATCAAAAGATAAATAGTGAGATCCACTAATAGTGGTGCTGAGATAAGTGGTGACGGAGATAGTGCTCGCAATTGAGGGACAGCGGGGCTCTTAAACTAGGTAAGACACATTGATTTATTTTATTGCGCGGATCTTAGCTAATAAATTTTAACATCTTTAATGCCATCAAAATCTCATGTCACATATAGATGACGGTATAACTATCTCATTTGTCGCTACCGTCACAGTTACAGTTCATCGAAAGTCAACATAGGCCTCCCGCACAGATTGCCTCATAAGAGAGAAATTTGCCAAGTTGGCTTGCTTGGCGGGTGAGTTGGCAACCGCAGTTTATTTCTATGTTTGTAGGTGCCCTTCCTTGCTCTCTCTTACGACACCCACGGGATGATATCAGACTGCTTTTGGTTTGGTTTGGTTTATCGTTACATCTCTGGTTTACGTCTGACATTAATCGTTAAAATTCTCTTCTTCTTCTGACGGTAAAGTCTGATGGCTAGAAGCAGCGGCAAACGTGCGAGACGTCTGATACTGCGACCGTCAAACCGCCAGCCCAGCGTGACGTAAATTGTAATCAAATATAATGATTTCTTATACTTACGAGAACACAACACATTTAAATAATACTAGTTATCACGGATGTTATTACGTTAAGATTGGCTACATCTTGAAGCGCGCTTCCATTAGAACATACTTCAAGCCGCCGAAGAAGACTGGTCAGTTTTTACCATCAGTCAGGTGTAATGTGCCTCTGCAAGATGCAGGAGTGTACAAGCTTGATTGTGAATGTGGTCTCTCCTACATTTTTTTTTTATCTTCCTATTTTATAAAGAATATTAGCAATGCTATAAACATTACTAATATTCCCGTTAACCACTCGCGGTAAGCTTAAATTGCTTGTGTTACGAGTGGTTCACGCCAGTAGTCGAAAGGCGGATTCGAACCCACGACCTTTAGAGTTCGCGGTCCGCGCCCTGCCATTAGGCTACTGTCGCTTATAAACCTTCAGTTTTGGAATATTGATTTTTGGTCCGATCTACATAGAACGAGCTTACAGTATCTTGAATCTTGAAGCGTTGCGGTGGTACGCTCGGGTTTCGGTAGGTTTTGCAGATAGCAGGTGGTAACACCCATCCATTGACTGTGGCTGGCTTCACTCGGTCGCTGTTACGTAGATGTGGGACCCAAAGCTTATTGTCTTGCAATACTAGCTTGACGTGCTGAAGCTCGGTGGCCAGATGTTTTTTGTGACAGATCCCTTGAGCTCTCTGAAACAAAGATTTACCCACGGTAGCTAACTGTGAAGAATGATCATGAGATTCTCCGTTTAAATATCTAATACTAACCGTATGGGTCTTTTTCCTATACATAATGTGACTAATAGTGTTATCAGGATTTCAGATGACTAAAATATCTAGGAAAGCTAAAGAATTGTTTGTCTCTAACTCCGTTGTGAGTTGTATTTTAGAGTTTATGGAGTTAAGATGGTCCAAAAATGCAGTTGCTTTGTCAGATGGTAAAATTGTGCAAGTGTCGTCTACGTACCGCATGTAGAATATTGGATTTACAGGAGCAGTAAGAAGGGCTCTCTTCTCAAAGTCCTTCATGAATATGTCGGCGACTATAGGAGATATGGGTGAGCCCATCGCCACACAATCATCTTCATTGTGGAACTCTTCCTTCCACAATAAATAGCTAAATGTGGAGCAGTGTTTGAGTAATACTGCATATTCTACAGGCATGTTGTTATCTTCTAGCTTCCTAGTTTCAATTGAGATGCAGTCTTCAATAGGTAGACATGTGAATAGTGACTGAACACCAAATCGGATCATAGTTTCATTGTCAGCGAGATGTAGATCTTTTATCTCATTAACAAAATGGTGTGAATCTTTCGTGTGTGCTCTGGTATGTCCTTTCGGTGGTGACAGTATTTTTACTTATAAATCACAACACTATCGATACACGTGCTGTCGTTAGATAAAGACAGCTACTGTAATTTATGTAACGAGTGAAAGGGACATTTCAAAAAGACATCAAAGGGTGCTCAATTGTTCTCACTTTGCACCATTAATTATCAGTATAAGTTGAACTCCGGTGCATTTGAAATAGGTCAACATGATAAGAATAGAATTTACTTACCGATGTATGTAAATGTCCATCTTTTTGATAACTTGTCTTAGTTGACTTGCCACACTATTTCACTGCACAGGAAGCCATTTGTAATGTATTTTGGATACAGGACTATTTTTAAATTGTCAAGAACTCGGACATGCCTACGGGTCACAAACTTGGTCGACACTAATATCGTGATTGTTACCGTTACTTCGTATGCTAGCTACAGCAAGCACGTGTTGCGCGCGTTTGTGGCCCTGTATGCGGAATCTATTAGGGGGTAATCTGTGGCAGAATCTTAAGAAACGTAATAACTTTTTTATTATTCCGCTCCATCATAGCCATACGTGCGACCTTATTGCGCTCTTCGTGCACAGTGAGACAAACGTAGTGTGGCCACTTCAACGTGTTACATCGTGCGTTAATCTCTTTGATGTACCGCTACTCGAGTTATCGCCAATTGGCAAACGGCATTGTTAATGTCTTGGTCAAATTAACGCGTTAAGTCGTGGCCACACCTACATTCGACGTCCAGCAACGCGATAATTAACGGCATTTCTCGTTAGTGTGGCCCCAGCATAAGATTGTACAAAAATGATAAAATAAACAAGCTCCGTGGTGCAGTGGCTTAGCGATGAGTTGCTACTCTGGGGGCCGTAGGTTCGGATCCCGCACGGAACAAGTATTTGTATGGTCTGCAAATAATGGTTCCGGGTCTGGATGTTTATCCTTGTGCAAATTATGCTTGTAAACTTCCTCCACCATACGGGAGAAAATCCTAGTGTGGGGTAATGTTTTTCAAAAAAAAAAAAAAGAAAAAAGTCTAGAACGATAAAATAATTATTAGATTTGTTTGATAATCAAATATGTTGAGTTTTGTAAAATAATTTTTTCGCAATGTATTAAGTTACATAACACATATAGGTACATCATATTTAGTTCAGTTTTCTTTATTTTTCTTGTGTTTTCTCCCCCTTTGGGGGTATAAATTTTTTGAAGTGTCACAGATAAAATTGCGTGACTCCTATAAATTAATAATAATAAAAATATAAAAATAGTGCCTTCACTGAGATCCTATACAAACCTCTAAATTCCACCATCAGAAATGTGAGATTATAACAGTCACCTAGGTCTATATGTGCCCTTTCAAATGAGTTCAAACACGATCGTCCTATCTAGTGGCGTCACTGAGATCCTATATCAGCCTTTGTATTGCACCATCAGAAAGGTGAGATCGTAATAGTCACCTAGGTCTTTATGTGCCCTTTAAAATGAGTTCAAACATGATCGTCCTATCTAGTGGCGTCACTGAAATCCTATATCCACATTCGGAGTCCACCATCAGCTAGGTGATATCATCATAATCATCTAGGTCTTCATGAACCTTTTTGATAATAAGTTGAAAAAAAAACACGATGGTTCTACGTAGCATCACGGAGATCCTTTACCCATCCTCTGAGTCAATCATAAGGAAGGTGACATCATCACAGTCACCTTAGTCTTCATCCTCCGTCAAACGAAACTCTATAAATATATAAAATAATAAAAATCTAAATAGCATATAAATAATGTATGTACCTACTAAAAAAGTAGGTACTTACCAGTAATTAAAACGAACTGAAGCCAGCGGACTAAAGCGCGCCAGGAAAACTCCGTGGAGTGCCATCAGTTAAAAATTTCAACTTAAGTTTTCGTACTCACGATCAGTTTTTGGATTTACGTCAGTTCGACTGAGCAGTTTCAACTGACAGTGCGACCGAAAAAATTCATGGGTTGTCGTCAGTTGAAAATTTCAACTTAAGATTCCACACTCACTGTCAGTTTTCGGACGTACGTCAGTTCAACTGATCATTTTAACTGGCCGTGTGTGGCGTCCATAAGAATTCTAATTTCGAATTAATTTTATTCTGAAAACATGAAATTCTTTTTTAAAAATGAGTCATTATTGATAAGCGTTTTATTAATGTTTTGATCGCAGTTTAATATCTTTCGTCATCATGGATACGTAAAAAATTCGAGTAATGGAAAATGGAGTACTGTTATGGCAGCAACGCGGGATTAGTGGCACACAACATCTACGACGTTCACCGAGCGAATACTACAAACGAACGCACCTGTTATTGGTTTCCCCGCTTCCGTTGTGGAAATTTCGAAAATCCTGAAAAATAAGCCCGGAGGTCGTCCGAAAACTAGTCGACGATGGAGGTAGGCTTTACGTGCTTATCGAGACACGAAGTTAAAATAGAGTCAACTTCTTAACTCCAGGCTGTTCTGAGGATTTGTTGACAGAGAAACCCATTAGCTGACCAACGAGGCAGTCGAAATTTACATTAATAATAAAATAAAAACTAAATGTATGATTTGAAACATTTTTCATCACATCAATATCTAAGCCAACGGTCTCTTACTGCATATTAGTTTAATAGTAAGAAAAAAGAGCCGTTGAGGCGGGGTAGCTCAGAGGCTAAGCGTTCGTTGTAAATTTTACAGTTGTACCTACCGGGTTCGATCCATCCCACATCGATGAAATTGTTAAATGCAATATTATGTGCCGATTTACCATATGGTCAAGGAAAACATCATAAATAAAACCTGCATGTCTGAGAAATTAAATAAATTGCGTCAACACGCATTTGGGCAGCGCGGTGGACATTTCCATGTCCTAAAACTTAGAAACCATAGGAGGCCTTTGTCCACCAGGAACTTGCATATGCTGTAACTTTAGTTGTCGTCCTATGCATTAAGAGTTTTAAGAATTTTATAAAACTTAAGAACACGTTAAATATTTCCAGTAAAAATAACTTAATAAGCAGCACCTGAACTAAATTGTACGTCGATTTACGTTTATCAAGGTTTATGCTTTCAAAATAAATATCCCTTACGGCTTTGTTTTGACACCTACGTTTAATAAAATAGTAATTAGCATATTATTTCATATGTTTACAGAAGGGGTAATTAGCATTTATTTGAATAAGTTTGTTATTTTAGGTTGCTTCATTATTTTGCTCTCTACCCAAAAAACAATTGATTACCATAAGGTACTGTTTCCGCTAAGCTCATAAGTATACTCCCCACAAGCGTAGATGTCGTGGGCTCGTGTGCCATACCGGCGAACTTTAATGTTCGCGTCACCTACGATAGGGCTAACAGCTCGCCGAGTTTGGAACGTAAGTCATCTTCGACAAAATCCATGAGTAATGAGTAAAAATAGCACTTTCCAAGATTTCCATAAATTACCACGGGCTGTGAACTAAATTCAAAGTGGGGACGTACATGAAATAACACCTGAACAAGCGATGGGACTTCGAAGAACACTCGGAATCTCTGATTAAAAGAGTAGCGAGTGCTTTGCATGGATTGCTGCCCAATCTAGGGGTACAAAGGGAGGAAGTGTGTCGCTTCTATGCAAAAAAAATATGGTCTGTGGCCATGTAAGGGATGTCTATATGGGCGAAAAGGCTGGCCAGAATGTGTAGACCATAAATCTACAGTATGCAACAGAGGATGGCCAAATGAGTCGTACGAGGATACTACACCATATCTTTTGAAGAGACAACAGTCCTGGTTTACCACATACAGCTATGTACATTCTAACGAACTTGGATGTGGGGGTGTACGACCGCATCCTTTACTACAGCGGTAGAAGTGAGACCGAAGAGGCGCTCGAGGCAGTTAAGTGGCAGGAACGAAGCGCTGGTTGCTGTAAGGAGCATTATACGCGGAAACGCGTTGCTGAAGTAATTCTGCTGCACTTCGAAGCTTGAGCAGAAATTTAGTGTGAAGGGCTGTAACCGCCGTCTATAAATTGAATAAAGACGACGTTATCAAGGCGCTCGTCATGGCCCTCTCCTTGTTGTATTCCCCTATCAAAAATGGGGCGTAGGGGCGAAGGCACCGAACGCCTAGTAATGTAACCTCTGAGAAAGGCGATGAATCGGAAGTGGCCCCAACACATTTTGTACACCTGCGAGGTACTAGTAATAAATGCCGCCCCCGGGAAGCAGTCTACTAATTGCGTATAAACTGGGCCCCAATTGCGTATAAAACTGAGATCCTGAGACCCCTCGTATACGCTGGTGGTGTACCACCATGGAATTCGGGCCGATAGGAGTCCGGCATAACCCTTCCGTTGCCCCGCCGTGGTAGGTAACCATGAGGATTCCTCCTTCCTCCCAAAAATTCTCCTCACACAAAGGGTACGAAATGTGTACCTTTTATAGAGGTAGTCATTTACTATTCGACAGAGACAGGGAAGCGCTTTATGGTAATAGTACTCTTTGATGCAAGTCCAGGACAGAGTTAAAAGCATTTCATCCTGCGCTATCGCCTCATCCGAGTTGGCTTTAATGCATTTGATTTTGCACCAATTGTTGCTCGGCATACTCGTGGCCCAACAAACCTACGTCACTGAGATGTCTAATGATGCAACCGGCGTTGATTCGTTCGAATAGCTTGTCTACCTCATTAAGCAACGCTAATGGGTGAAGGGGAAATCAGCGGGGTGCCCATTCTTTTTTAGCAGGACAAACTTACCCGTCATCCATGCTGTGGGGAACCGACCCATCTCTAGGCAAGCATCAAACAGCCTGCGGGGTCGGTTCCCTTACACCTTGAGAATCAAGACCTAGATGTGACCAGGAATTTTGTCTGGCACCGTGGCTTTGTTTTTGGCACGTAGCCTTAAAACGGTCGCATTGAACTCCACCTGTGATACGTGTGCTACCTCGGTATCTAATTCCGATGCCTTCTAGGATGCTCCCATGGATCCCGCTACAACATACAACCAGTGCGTGTTGCTAGTGATGACATATGGACCTGGGACGTGGTCCTTCTCTGCTGGCTGTATGAGGAAGCTCGAGGTCGCTCAGCGAACTATGGAGAGGACTATGCTTTTTATGCGTAGATTTAGAAATGAGAATGTTTGCAATGAAACCAGAGTATCGGACATAACCGAACAGATTAAGAGTAAGCTGAACTGAAGTGGCAATAGCCCGGCCATTTAGCTAGAAGAACAACAAGCAACAACCGATGAAGAAGAAAGGTTCTCGAGTGACAGCTTCGTGGTAAGGGAACACGCACGCCCCAATATATGTAATGACGACATGGTAAGATATTATGCGGGAAATCGATGGATGCAGGTGACTCAGGACCGTGCTTTGTGGCGTTCCTTGTGGGAGGCCTATGTTCAGCAGTGGAATTGTGAAGGGTTGTAATGAAAATGAATGAAAATAGGTCTCGAGTAAGAGTCTTCTCTTGAACGGGTAATCTCCCCTCGAATATACAACTAAAATTTTCAGATGCTCCATGTAGATTTCATACAGCTGAACCTCTATTGAATCATTCTGGAGCTGGTTTTTGCAATACCTGTGTACTAGCGACTTGTCTCTACGCACCTAACGAAGATATTTCTTCATCCTACCCCCCTCAACGTAATACCCAGAAAGGGTCGGTATCTTGTTCTTTTTTTTACAATAAGATGAATTTTATGATTTATTTTTATATATAATACCTAATTGATTTGGTTATTGAAAATTTTATACAGGTAACGTCGTCCTAGGGTTGCCACTCATACTTAATAACTGTACTTTTTCAGTAATAATTGGAAGCTTAGAGTTTGATATTATAAAACTATAAGCTTTATAGTACCTACGAAGCAACGCCAGAACGATAAATACCTGCCCAACTGAAATAAAAAATGCATTTCTATACGCTGATTTACCACCTATACGGCAATAAAGGAATATTTTGTATAGAAATCCGAATATTTAATAAATACGATACTTCGAGCTTATGTCTCACACCAACAAATTAAGCACTGCGTATATTTCAAGTGAAGCAAAAACCGAGTCAAAACCAGGCTCACTTGTTGTAAGACCATTCACTCAAGTAGGTACATGATATACATCTAAAATCATTTGCAACTAACAACATCGTTTTAAGGTGCTTAAAAAAAGAAATATGTGTGCGTGAGTGCGTGTCAAAAAGTTAAGCATAGCATTTGTGTCATTAGAAATGTACGCAACGGTCTAACCGCGCCATCAATACCTCAGGAATGAGATAATGCCTCTGTAAAACCAAGGTATTCTTCAAAATATATTTGAATGGTAAGGTATTTTTGACTAATTTTTTACTATAACTTTTGACAACAATAGAGGTATGTTAAGTAAATCATATATATAATCTAAGTCGTGGTAAATATCTACAACAACTGGTACTGCGATCAATCGAATCGCCTCCACGTTGCGGCAAATCCTCTTTGGGAGTGAAGACGACCCGATAACGCAGTGGCTAATCGTTTCGCTGCGACACTGCGAGAATCGGGCTCGTTTCACGCACGGAATTTAATATATAGTATTTGTTTATTGTTAAAGCTTACTAACAAATGAATGAAAAACCGGGTATTTCAAGAACCACCAGTGCTACCTTTTTAAAAATAATTGAACAAGGCCATATCCTGCAATAGAGAATAATTTTTACGGTTTAATTAGCTTTAAAATGTGTCTTAATTAGAAAAAAACCTTTTACTATATCTAATTTATTTTCGCATATTGTATAAGCTAACTTGCTAGGCTAGATACTGTTAGCTAAAAAAGTTGTAACGCTATTTAATAATATTTAATTAGCTTTAAAATGTGTCTTAATTAGAAAAAAACCTTTTACTATATCTATTTTTTTTCTGCATATTGTATAAGCTAACTTGCTAGGCTAGGTACTGTTAGCTAAAAAAGTTGAAACGCTATTTAATAATAAATGCACTAAATATACTTTGTCGTATAAAGGTAATAAAATAAGAACGATTGTTTGCTAACCGTAAATGAAAGGACACAAGCGATAAATTATTACGAATATAAACCGAAATCTCGTAAAATAAGTATATTAATCTACATAGAATCGATTGCCTTCTTAATATTGTTTTACGATTATTAGCAAAAAGCAAAAGACATATTTTGTGTGACTTTACGCCATTCTCCTTCTTACTTTCTCTTCTTTATTGGCGCGTAATAGTTCACACCTGGAGCAGCCTCTCCCGTTGCTGGAAGAAGCTGTCACAATCGCCACGCTATCGAAACCAAAATATTACGAACAAAGACAAAATTGTTGGGTTGAAGGTTTTTCTTTACGTTATGTACCTATAACCTATTGTCCCTCTTTCTACTATTACATTCTAACCTGTTGGATCTCATCAGATATTTATAATCTTTGAGATATGTTCATATGTAGATTATAAATACGGATCTAATCGACACCGCAATGCGTCAAATTTGTTTCAAACTAGAGTATGGCTAATGCGTGATACATAATAAGTGTTACAAAACTATTATTAGTCTAATAACAAAGTTATTTCACTTGATATTGTCTATACATGAGGAGGGTTTGCTTAAGTTAACTGTACAGCGGATCCCACTTTCACTTTACAATACGTTATTTTTTATAATAGTGTGCATTCACCTATATAACAACAAATCAGCTCATATTTCTCCGCCTCTAGGAATATGTGTACCGAATTCATGGAAAGTCCCATCTCGCACGAGGGTATTGTTTTTATATCAGTGTAAAAAAATCCGAATCGTATCTGCAGTGTCAGATTGCCCCTACGAATATTCGAATACTTTCATACTTCTCCAAGTGGCAATTTTTCCAGGGCGCTGGTGACTTTGTGATATTAAAATTATGAACCAAATACTGCATGCCTTAAGCGTAAAGCGCGTAAGTATGTTTTATTAGCGCCTAAAAATCAAGAATCCAACGTTTTGTCGCATGAAATCGTATCTAACAATCATATTGAAAAATCACATTGTCAGAAAGATAAATGATTGTTGAACTTATCATTTTTTTTAAATCGATTAATTGCTATTTTTACATTAAAAAAGTGATTTTAGTGGATTATGGTGTAGACTTATCACGTACACATGGAGGGGTAAACACGATAACTTGAAAATATCAATTGTTCAACTCAATCTATTTTTTTATCTATTCATCTATTATTTGGGAAGCCATGGGATGCCTGTTTAATTTTATTTTGTTTAATTATAATTAACTTTTTTCGGCTTTCGTGTTGGCGCAGCCTTGTCATAATATATTTTACTAAATACAGATACACTTTGACTCACTGCCAAAGACTACGATATTATATCAGTGTTGCCACTTTGGGGAATTTGTCGCTAGATTTTTTTTATAGAAGAGGGGTCAAACGAGCATGCGGCTCACCTGATGTAAAGTGACTACCGCCGCCCACGATCAACAGCAATACCATGGGAATTGCAGGTGCGTTGCCGGCCCTTTAAGAAGGAGTAAGCTCTTTTCTTGAAGGTCCCCAGGTCGTATCGGTCC
>DWHP01000086.1:0-25531 GCA_018247895.1 Parnassius honrathi
TGTGGCATACCTTGGGGGAGGCCTATGTTCAGCAGTGGACTTGTGAAGGGCTGTAATGATGATGATGATGATATGTTATATTGACTTCCTCATTGGTTTTGTGGATATAAGCTCGTCTACTGATCATGATCGAGTACGAATTTCAGGTGGCGCCTGAATTAGCTATCGGGTTCTACTGTTGAGCAATTATCAGCAGCCCGGATTCAGGAAGTTAGTAGTGTCTCACCCCCGTGCCTCGGAAACCACGTAAAGCCCTTGGTCCAGCGCCTGATCTCTCTCCGGTCGTGTCGGTTTACCTTCCTATCGGAATATGACAGTGCTGGAATTAGGGTTGTTAGATGATCGGGATTCGTCTGGGTTCTCCCGACATTTTAAACGGTCTCGAAACTCCCGATAAAACTGGGTTAGTAATTAGACTGGACTTTGAAGTAAATTGTTTGAATTTTAAATATTTTCTGAATACTATTAAAAGATCCAAATTTATGCACTCTAGTGAAGTCTAATGCCAAATACATGTGGTAACCTAAAAATTAAGTGTACTTAAATTAGTTTTGCTTGAAGTAGTTTTAGTAGTCTCTTATTTTAAAAAAAAAACTCTTTATTTTTTATATTTATTTCTCCCGACAACAACCCCAAAATCTCGATTTTTTTCAAAATTTGTCCTGATGTTTTGTTCTTCCGATCTGGCAAACCTAATGGGAATAGAAAGTGCACCTGTGCTTGCGCGTACACTTGGATACTATAGTCCTGTCCTGCGCTGGTGGCTGATCTCCGTTAAGACTGGCGGCCATGATCGAAATTCGGTCTGGGGACATTATCATTTAAAAAAATAGATGCAGTAACAATTACAAGTAGTGTGGCACTGTAATTCTCAGAGGTGACAACGCGTCTGTGGCATTTGTGGTTTTACATCTATATTATTTAAAGCTGGTTAAAGGTGTCCATTAGCTACAGTACCCTCCATAGGGAGGATTCAAGCCAATTTGTCACTCTATATTACTAAACAAAGCTTTCGTGCGTTCATTATCATATAACAAAAGTTACATTTTGATAATTATAACTTTTAACAAAAAGTTAAAACCGACTTCAAATTGCTAAAAAAGAAGTTATTTATTTACAACCCTTAGGGGTGGAATTTTTTCGCCATAGTTATATGAGATCACTTTTAAAAATAAGCTATTTAAGAAAAAAAGAATCTCTAAAATCGGGCCTTTATCTGCTAAGATGTCATATGAAATCCCTTAAACCATAAGGGTGACAAACGAGCACACAGTCCACCTGATGGTAAGTGGATGCTGTGACCCATAGACATCCACATTTATCTTCAATTAAGAATCAAAATATAGACGCGTTGCCAGCCCTGAGGACTGAGATGGAATGTCTGGTTTCCAGTAAAATTTTCTCCAGTTTTCTACACTCACCATTCGAAACACAGTAGCATTAAGATGATGTTCTACGCTGGTATTCTGTGAGAGAGTGGTCTTCCCACAGTCGAGCCGACACATTCGTGCTACAACCACAATATAGCTGCAGAGTGGCTCTACCACATAAAAAAATTAAACTTTTTCCCCTATTTTCCACCCTTGGGGCGGATTTTTTTCTTTAAAATTTAATGGGACCATCCTCGATGTAAAGCCTATTTAATTATTTAAAAAAACTTGAATTTGGAACCTGCTTTTAGAAGTCGGTTAAAAACAAAAGCTTACAGTATCAATTTCGAGATCGCAAAAATATTTCTGATGTAATATGCCACTGTAACCTCATCATCGAATTATTAATGAGAAAAATACCAAATTAGGATTTGTGACAAGGTTCTCAATATAAAATACGATGCAAAAATAATATTAATGTTCAAAGAAAAAGAGAGCTTCTTTTATAAAGCATAGGACTCATTTTCTAACACCAAACAGCAGTGCGTGCGCTGCTGTTTCGATCGCCAAAGCCGCCGAGTGCCAAAAATTATAGGCCCTTAGGAATTCCATCTTAGTCCTTTGAGGCGACAACTCAGCTTATTTTTAGTTAGTTGCAGGTGTCCAAACTATGTAGTGACGGTGTAAGCATATCCACTATCCCATATCATCCCTTGGGTGTCGTAAGAGACGACGACGGAGGGAGTCAAATCAATTGTTGCCCTAAACTTTTCTTGGCAATTAACAAGTGTGGCAGCCCTAGTATAGGGATAATTGAAAGATAAAAAGAGGAGCAACAGCGTCGTCCTAATAACGACTAAAATTAAAAGTAACAACTAAAAATAATGACTAAAAATATGCGGCAATCTCCAGGGAAGGCCTATGTTGAGCAGTGGACTTTAGCAGGCTGTAACGGTCACGGTAACAGCGGGTGTCCATAGACAGTACAGTACCTAGCCACTTACCATCATGTTAGGCGAAGTTTTGTTTAAAAAAAACCTTTCAATCTTCTGTGTATTATTAAAGAATGAAAGAATGTCGGTTATTCACATTATACGCAAGAACATAATATGAAAGCACAGAGATATTTTACAGGTGTAATAAACACCGGAGCTCGCGGTCTTACAGGGCGCAGAAGCAAAATAGTTTTGATAAAAATGTAACGATCACTCCCACACACCCATACACACACACACACACACACACACACACTTGCGCGTGCGTTTGCGATTGCATCACCCATACAATTGCAAGGAGTAGGGATATAACTGTAAGTGTGAGAAATACATTGTGTTATATTTATTTTCAAATAATACACAGACTATAGAAGAATCGCAGATTTAATACTCGATAAAATGATGGATGGTTTCCGGCGGCAGTAACCTTTGCTACTCTATTGTACCACGCAACTGAACGTACTCACAGCGCGTTTTTAAGAAGTGACAAGTGCAAGTGGCTAGTGCAACTGACAAAGGACAAGTGCTTAGTGCGTGTGAACAGGCAGTGACAAGTGATAGTGTGAATAAAATACGCACTAACCACTCGTCCTTTACTTACTTACGGCACTTGCCACTCACACTTACCACTTCTCAAAATGTAAACCGGACTTTATTGTTTTGACTTTATTGTTCACAATACGCACAAAAATTCTTATCGTATAATCGTTGTAGAGTTGGGAATGTTTCAATCCATCAAGAGATTGTACAAGGGTCGGAGTAAATTACCTATCACGTACATGTAATTATCTCCTGACCCTGGATAAAATAAGTTCTTATTTGGTAGGTATATCTTAAAAGCTTCTAGGTAAAATTCATAGGTTATAATGATTAGTATTTTATTGCTCAGAGCTATATTCAGCGAGGTTACGCGGTCAACGTCCTTGACATCATACTTCGAGGTACTCTTCCAATTTACTAGGCTATAATAATTTTAGTTTTGCTGTAAATATTTTTAATATAAAACTAGTGATCCGTCCCGGCTTCGCACGAGTGATTTCTGGATCTCGAAAACAGCGCCATCTACCGAGTCCAACTGTGAATATAAACTATCCCACACAAACACGTACAAAATATATCATCAAAATACTGCGATAATCCGACAAATATTTTGCAGGGCAGTGTCGAACTATCGAATTTGTCGGATTATAGGGTACTGCCTAATACCCCTATAGTCCGGAATTTTTTACAAAGAAGTACCTTATAATCCGATAAATTACAGATCCAATGATAAGATTCTATATGTTATATATATGTACTTTGAAGTACCAATCATAATTCACTATGTCAAATTCAAACTAAGGAATCAGAATTGAAACACATTTCTCTTCGAATTGCGTCGAGCACAATAGTGGTATATAGTCATAACTTGTTCAATCTTGCATTAGCGAAGATTGTCAAAAATACTCAATAATAAATAATATACCATGTTGGATTACAAGGGGTGCCGGATTAGACAGGGTTCGGATTACCGGGGGTCCACTGTAGGTCGATACATTTCCGACGCACGGCATGTAATTTTTATACAGATAGTAGCGATTCGCCCCGGCCTCGCACGCTTGATTTCTGGACTGTATCAATTTGATCACACACACAAAATTTCATCAAAATCAGTCCAGACTTTTAGTAGGAGTTCAAACACATACACATGGACAGAAAAATTATATAAATAAATATATGTACATAAAACTTAACTTCAGAAGGCGTTTATTCATATCGTATATGGTCTGGGAGTAATTCTATCTCTGTCCTGTGAGTTCAAAACGCATCTGTAGCTTTCCTCTATGTTCTGGCGACTTCGCAAGCAGTATTTTCATTGTAATAAGAATTCGAAAGTTATCCGGCTTAAGTATAAATCCACTAACGAAGTTCTGTACCATGACTTCCAAAATACGATAGCCTTAATAATGGAAACGGGTACGAAAACCGGTCGCCTCCTTGACATTACACGAAGACACCTCTCACTCGAACTTAAAAACCAGAGGGAATGTCTTAATGTAGAATCTAAATCGGCCTTCTCAATTTAGCTGTATAATATCTAAATACAAGTATTAACGTTCACTGCACAAATTATCCATTAAAAATAAAGTTCACCTCCTGTCCACTTATTATAACTGTTACCACGGAGTTTTTGGAGGGAACATGGACGTCGACGGATTGTCGCTCCTGTTTTATCGCTTAAATAATGGTTTGAAGAGGATTTTGATTCGTAAAATTAATGCGATTTTGTGAATAGTGTGTAGTAGTAAGTGTCTGCACCTGTAAACTATTAGAGAAAACGACGAAACAAGTGCTTCGATGTTGATATATACCTCAAATAATTTTGATCGCTTAGGCGCCTTATGAACTTGAGTGACTGTCGTCATCAACTATCCGCTGAGTTGAGCTATCGTCAAAATCTCCCAAAAACTTCGCAATGTGACGCATCAGCATATTGTGAAGAAAATGTGTATAAAAACGAAGATCCTGAAAGAAATGATAGGTTCAGAAGGGCTAGAACCCAGAGCCGTAAAGCTAGTTAAATTAAAAATAATAACAGTTATTGCCTTCAGTGGCGGTTTAAATGTCAACAAAATTATATCTACCTATTTTGCAAAACTATATTATACTATATTTGACACTGTGTGTGGGCGTGTGTGAAAAATGTATTGAGAGATTGTGGACAATGTGAAACGCGCTTTGAAAGCTCTACATCTCTATAGAAAGTTTTTATTTTTTATTTTATGCAAGTATTACTAAATCTTTTGTCGTTTAAAAACTACCGCGCGCGCCTCTTTGTTACCATGCGCCACTAGCCACGCGCCTATTTTTCCTTAAAGATAATCTGCCACAGACCGCCTCATTACTAAAAGTAGTTCATAATTAGTCTCATGTTTTAATAGAGTCTGGTTCAATAGAATAAGAGAAGAATAAGAATAAGAGAAGAATAAGGAATACGTGAACGTGGGTCATTTTATAATAAGGCACACTATTTTTTTAATATAGAATACGGGTGACAAACGAGCACGCAGTCTACCTAATGGTAAGTGGATGCTGTGGCCCATAGACATCTACATTTTTCGTCGATTAAGATGGAATGCTTTGTTTCCAGTAAAAAAGGGTCTCCGGATCTCTACACTCACCATACGAAACAATGCAGTATTTAGGTAGGTAGTAGCTATTCTGTGAGAGCGTGGTCCTTCCCCGGACGAGCCGACCCATTCGTGCTAGAACCATAATATAGCTGTAGCGTGGCCGCAAAGATCGTTTATTAAACTTCTAATAACTTGAGAAGTTGTGTTTTTAACACGCTCGTATCTGTCTATCTATGAAACGGAATCTTTTAATGTAATTATCACCAACTTGTAGACGGGCGATTGACTTGAAAATTTGCACTCGTATCAAGGACCGATGACCATACATTTATCTAAAAACTTTATCCTAGTATCCTGATCAGGATCACCAGGATAATTCTCTCTAGAATTATCACAGCGAATGATCAATGCGTAGTTTATAAGTTGCCTTAAATTTTAATGTTCTCTATTAAAAAAAATGCATGTCTAGTCAATCAAAATAGAAACGAATCTCTCGCTATTACAACGCACGTAACAATTAAAACAATAGGAAAAAATTTAATACAATATTTGCAATGTTTTTTTTTTTTCAAATATTTCATATGGCACGTATTTTCCTTCGCTCATTTCTGAGAAGGTTTTTTAGGACTAGGAAAAGTCCGAGTGTTTGTGGATTTAATATGTCTTTAACTTTTTATTCTGGGACATGCAGATTTCCTCACGATGTAGATTTAAACTATTTATACGGATTTTATCGCGTTTAATTAACTTATTTTTTATTCCTGACGTTTCGAGTGCTTTACAGCACCCATGTTCCATAGTCACGGGCGATACTGAGATGTTTGACGTCCCAATATCGTAGTTAGCCCGGCTGTCTTCAGTTTTTGAATATTAATTTTTGGTCCGATTTATAACGAATGAGTGAAAGTTACAACGATACTGATAATCGATAAAATTGTTCAAAATATATAAATACAATTTTGAACCGTTCCTATGTATGAAACAATTTTTACTCAAGGTCAAAGTTTTACGCGATTAGCAACAAAACGGTAAGTTTTGTCATAAAAATACCTCAAACAAAATTGTAGATCATAATATTATCTGCCAAAAATGTATAAGTACTTCCTACGAGCCACCGAGTAAACGTCATAATATGCACACGTTTGCACGCCACCTATGAGGTAGTGTACTTAGCGCGTTTTTTTAACGTGGTTTCCCCAGTGGACCTATTTCACAAGTCAGTTATGTTATGATCCTGTTTAATTTGTAACTATTGCAAAATAATGAAAATTAGCAAAGATTGGAAAAAATTAAAGCGATTTCAATTTAAAAAAAAGTAATAAAGCTTATTCGTCCGATTCAAATTACTCGTGATCTTTTTCTGGTTCTTGTTCTTCTTCTTCATCTTAATTTTGAGAGCAAGTAAATTGCGTTAATAGCGACGTATAGCATGTCATATCGTTGGAATTAAACGAATCATCCACTGTTGGTGATTCAACATTAGAAAATGACCGGTCTTGACAATTTCTACATGCCAAAGAACAAACCAGTTTGAACAACTTTTTGGCAACCACATTTAGCGCTGCATCCCTTTTTGCAGTTGCAAAAAATTGTGTTGAGCAGTTTTTCCGGCGCAGGTGGGAGTAAAGTTTGAACTGGTTTCAATGTATTGTTGACCAACTTTCAACCCTTAAAAGACCTTGGAAACAGCAGTCATGATACTATGGCAAATATTTGTACATATTAATTTCAAATGACCCAAATTTAATCGTTTATTCTTTAAAATCACTCGTTTCACAAAACGATTCTGGGATTTCATTATCATTTAAATCTCAATCATTTGAATCTTCAAACATGCGACTCGGTGGAGAGCAGTAAGAGTTATCAAGTACTGCGGTTTGAATATCTTCGCGAATGATAGCTGCAGCTGCGTCTAGGACTCTGAACCGTACTTCTTTTTTATTCTTATTTTCGTACCAGGCTTCATCTATTATCTATTACTACGCATATGAATGTTGATGATCCCGATTTCTCAGTGATAATTGGTTTATCACCATACTTCAATTTTAGTCGTAGCTTGATCGTTCTGTAATCTAAAGTTGTAGTCTTGCAAACATTTCTTAATTCGTTTAAAGTGTACAGACAATCATCGCTATTTTCGATGTAACTAAATATTTCCTCCATTGCCAGATTCGTAGCTTGGTCTTTAGGACGACCTATGTTAGCTCCAGTAGCAGGTTTCAAGAAAGAATCCAATTCGACTTGAACAAGAACGGCTTTAACTGTAGCATCGTCACGAGTCCGACCCATTTTCAGAATTGAATCTTTAAATTCGAGTGTACTTACTTTGCTAATTCGACGGCGAAAATCTGAGAATTTCCTTCTCTCATACTCTTCCTTCAATTTCTGGCCACAAAACAAGCATAGTTTTTGAAACCAAAAGCTGTTTCACTGACACGTGATCTAATACGAGGATGACTTGCTGTGGATGTACTGGCTTTTTGTTCGTCGCGTTGTCTTTTATTAACTGCAGCAATAGAAGACTTTCGAGTGTAATTTTTACGACAATTTTCATGAATTGTCACAGATTTCTGATTTTTAAGATATTCCGAAAACTCATTTGCTCTTTCGATACTTGCATTATTTAATGTCTTCATATCACGTTCAACAGTAACAACTTCACTTTCAGTTAAAAGTTTAGCACAAATAAAACAATATTCTGACAATTTTATTACAAAAATCAAAATAGCACGATATAGGTTAGAATAAACACGTGTTTTCACTACAGAGTTAGAGCTCAAGACTAACGGTATTTCATTTATTAATTTATTGTAGCAGGTATAAGGCCGTAGCCGTACACACAATTGAACAGGGGACGTATTATATGTTGTCTCGAGGTTACACTGGTGTAGAAATGAAGGGACTATTCTTATAGTTATAACTTATTTATATTGTATATTTTAAGTGTAAGTTACAATGACCGATGGAAAAATATTTTAACATGTATTAAAACTCTAGAGATGTATATACATGGCGTACTCATGCATATTGTGACGTTTACAACTTTTAATAATCGTAATATCTCAGAAACGATGGCTTGTAGGAAAAAAGTACCGATACATTATTTGTAGATAATTTTATGATCTACAATTTTTGTCTTAAATATTTTTATGATAAAACTTACCGTCTTGCTGAAAATCGCGAAAAACTCATTTTTTAACCTCTGACCTTGTGTAAAAAAATTCTATACACAGGAATAGTCGGGAACTTCAAAATTTTATTTATATTATGATTATGAACAATTTTACAGATTATCAGCTTGTTGTAACTTTATGTATCCTCGCCTTTATTTTCTGGTCTAATTTGATCGGATTAAAATGATAGTCTAAAAGAAATTAATATAAAATAAAACACTAGAGCACCGTTTTGCTATATGAGCCTAGGGCACCAAAAAGTTAAATCCGGCGCTGACAGTTCCACCGTACGTGCAAACTTAATTGTTAAGTACGGAATTTGTAAGCAAATGTCAATTTCGCAAAGACAGGCGCCGCGACCGCGACGAAGGGACTTCTTACGTGAGAAGGAGTCCTAAACTATTGCTTATACCCGAGGCTAACAATAAACCAGGCTTTGTAAGTGAGTGGTTAAAGTTTACAACGTGTGTGTATGTACTGTAACTATTGTGGACTTGTAAGGCAATCCATTTTGATGTTCAAAGTTAACAACACTTTCGTAGCCGTCTCTGTTTTTTTTTTATATAGAATAAGGATTACAAATGGGCAGAAAATCTACCAGATGGTAGGTGGATTCTGTGGCTAGACGACTATATTTATCCTCGATCAAGAATCAGAATGTAGATGATTTGGCAACCCTGGGCATTAAGGTAGAATGCATCGTTGCTAGTAAAAAAAGACATCAGATTCTCTACACTTCCCATACGAACAACATAATTTGTGCCGGTATTCTGCAAGAGTCCTTCCTCGGTCGAGCCGACCCATTTGTGCTACAGCAGTAACATAGCTGGTGCCCATAGGCTGCAGATTTCACTTATCAGTTAGACAGTTAGTTTGTGTGTCACCGCCATCCTGGCACAATACACGGCCTTTAAAAACCTACATACAATTATTTCCTGCATGTATTACCTGGCCATCCCACCATCTTTTGGGGGGGGGGCACCTTGCACTTCGCTTACACGGGGCTACCACTGTAGAATCTTTCTTGTATATATTATCTACTTACCGACTGCCTCGTTAATCTGGTGGTTGTAATAATGCGACTACTGATCATGAGGTTCTGGGTTCGAATCCCGGATCGGGAAAAAATCAATTACTGAGTTTTTCCGTCAAGATATTCTCAGCAGCTGCCTGGAGTCAGGAAGTTAGCGGTGTCTCATCCCCGTGCCTCGGAAAGAACGTAAAGCCGTTGGTCCTGCGCGTGATCTCTCTCCGGTCGTAGCGGTTTACCGTCCCATAGAATTATGAGAGTAAGGGAATAAAAAGTGCACCTGTGCTTGCACTCACTTGGGCACTATAATCCTGTCCTGCACCGAATGGCTAGTCTCCGTTGAGGCTGGTCGCCGTGATTGAAATTCGGTCCGGAGGACATTATTATTATATACCTACTTACCACGAATATATTTAATAGAAAACACTTGTACTTAAATACTTAACAAATTACAACTTCAAACCAAAAAGCTTTGTCACCTCTGAAAACCAAGATGGAAGGCCTAACAGCCTGTTATTATACTGGTTCTCAATACCGTAACCGAAACATACCACGTTTTTCTCCAGTTCAAATTCAACACAGTGAATAAATTTCAAAACGTTCATTTTACTTTAATGCTGATCATAAAAGTTAGTAACAGCCTATATACGTCCCACGGCTGGGCACAGGTCTCTGCTCATTTCTGGGAGGGTTATGGGGCATGGTGGGAGTTCGCCGCGCTGCCCCAATGCGTGTTGGCGAACTTAACATGTCTTCGAAATATTTTTTTTCTTATTTCTCAGACATGTAGGTTTCCTCAAGATGTTTTCCTTCACCGACGAGCACGTGGTAAATCAGCACTTAAAATTGCAATGTACAATTTCATTGGTACCGTCGGGGATCGAACCCGGATTGCTCGCCTACTGTGAAATTTACGAGTACAGCAGCTACCACGGCTCAGATTTAAAAATTATTTTAATCATCACCACAGATAAATCAATTCATGCTAAAAAAGTTTCATCTATTACAGCTTACAAAATTTCAACGCTGAACATACGCCTCTCGCATAGATAGCGGTGGATTTTTCCATTGTTTTTTATAGGAGAGGGGGCAAACGAGCATACGGCTCAGCTGATGGTAAGTGATTACCGTCGCCCATGAACAGCTGCAACACCAGGGGATTACAGATGCGTTGCCGGCCTTTTAAAAAGTAATAGGCTCTTTTCTTGAAGGTCCCTAAGTCTCGGTCCGGAAAAATCTCTGGTGGTAGTTGATTCATAACCGCAGTTTTTTAAATATATTTTTTATCAGAAAGATGCTTCTATTCATTACTTGTTTCAGTTTCTTTCTGTCGCCTCTTACAACACCCTCAAAGTGATGCGGTGCTAGATATTGTTACACCGCTATTACATAGTTTGAAGTAACAAGTTTGGTCAAAATTAACTATATTACATTTAAAAATATAGTTTTTTTGACTATAAAGCATAAGCGCCATTGTCTCCTTAATGACGAATTCCCGTGGCATACTTCTCACGTGCAGTAAGACGGTGCGTAGATATCTGATGAGAAAATGTATTCCCACTGAGCACAAAGTGCTCAGAATTACATAAAAATCGACTTTGCAATGAGGAACGAAGCTAGATCAAAACCCGATTGTGTCTATCTTGACCATAAATCTATTATCTAGTTTTAGCTTATGGAAAAACTAAATATTATTATTTGCATTTTTCGTCATGCGAACAGAAAAAGAAGAGTTGCAAGCATCTTTATTTTCATCCGATTACAATGTGGGTGTCTTTAAGGCAAGACTGAATAGTAGTTCAATTCAAGGCGAGGTTTTTGTTAAGTCCATGCGCTTTTTTTTATAGAATAAGGGTGACAAGCGAGCACACAGTCCACGTGATGGTAGGTGGTTGCTGTAGCTCATAGACATCTACATTTATCCTCAATTACTAATCAAAACGCAGATGCGTTGTCGCCCGTGAGGACTAAGACGGAATGCCTCGTTTCCAGTAAAAAGGTTCTCCGGATGTCTATACTCACCATACGAAACACAGCGGCATAGAGCTGCTATTTTACACTGGTATTCTGTGAGAGCATGGTCCCTCCCCGGTCGAGCCGACCCATTCGTGCTACAAGTATACTACTAATATACATATAACTGCAGCATGGCTCTACCACGCATAATCACTACTTACCATCAGGAAGGATGTAAAGAGATGTGAGTAGAGTAGCAAAAAGCATTAAAACTCTTCATAATAACATTTGATGTACAGTGGAACCTAGATAATTCGAATTTTAAGGATAATACTAATAATTTTGAGTTGATCAATTTCACTTTAGTGAACATTTCGAGATACAAAGAATTTAACGAGGTTATTTTTCTGGTCAGGAGTCCAGTACTGGTAAAGTGCCATTCTCAACCTTTTTCTGCCGCTAAAATACATTTTTTTTTGATAATTTATACGTATAGCAAAATTGGGACGGCTCGACCGGCAAAGGACCACGCTCTACCAAAATACCAGAGTAAAATAGCAAATTAACGCTGCTGTCTTTCGTATGATGAGATAGCAGACCGGAGTCTCTTTAATGTTGATGTCTATAGGAAACAGCATCCACTTACAATTGGACGTGGTGAACGTACAGATGGACTGTGTGCTCATATACCATCGCCATCCAAAATGGCTAAAAAATTGTCGAAAAGATAAAACTTTCTATAATTTTTTTTCATATCACGAAAAACGAATGACAACCATTTTAAGAAACGTTAATAATAAATAAGAAAATATTTGTTAAAGCAATTTCACAGAGCTTAATGATTCAAGATGACGGAAGACTCGCCCGCCGGTCACGACTGATTCAGTTTGATCACAAAAATGTCACGAATTCATTTCAACCTGCAACCTCACGTTTTAAGTTCCTAAGATGCTAACGTCATAAGTGCCGAAAGAAATATTACTTATTTTAATCTGTCTCGCTTTCATCAGTACCTGAAAATAAGCGGCAAACCCAACTACCCCGTAGTCTGGAAGTACCTGGCTATTACGTCACTTTGGCAGTACTGCGACAGACACACTGCCACAATGACACACACACATAAACACACACACACACACACACACACACACACACACACACACACACACACACACACACACACATACTGAAGAAGCCTAAATCGCGGTATTGAGTACCCGTACGATTTTGCTTTAATATGGAATATATTTTTATACGTGGTAGAGGTATGTTGTACTGTAGGTTAATTATGATTATAGCACGAAAGGGTCGTTTCATCTGAGTAACACCACGCTGTCACAGAATACAAGCCTTAAAAAGCAGCTTAATGTTGTTGTGTTTCATTTGGTAAGTGTAGAGAACTGGAGATCCTTTTTACTGGAAACGAGGCATTTCATCTTGTCCTCAGAGGTGAAAACACGTCAGTACTTTGAGTCTTATTCGAGGATAAATGTAAATGTAGATAATGTAGATCTCTATGAGCCACAGCGTTTACTTTCCATCAGGTGACCTGTGTGCTCGTTCAACCTCATTCCATTAACGCAAATAGAAGCTCCGTCTAACCACACAAACATCTGCTTTTATTGCTTAACATTTCGATCAGTATAAACCAGACCAGGTTCATACCCTACAACAAAAAGAATGTACATTTCATGTGGTGGGCGGTGCAGATCAAACCCACGTAGGAAGCTGTGTGACATCTGTAGAAACTGGTAGTGTGTATGGGCCAAACTTATTCTGGTGTAATTCTTTAAATGAGAAGGTAGATTAATATAGTACGTAGACACCCTTGTAATTATTAAACCTATAGTAACTATCGCCCGTGAAATTACAGACACATGAGACATCCGCTCGTTCTCTTAAATCCAAGTCGTTTTTTGTAACCCCGCCCCCCTCAATACCAATATGTTACTAAGTAAAAAGTCGTGACTCGTATAACTTTGAGAACCTCTGCCCTACACGAATTTTCAACACGTATTACTTTAAGTATCACACACATGTTATAAGCCTATCACTAGCATACGTACTCGTAACGAATCACTGTCGAACGATATTATATGACATGAGAGTGATTAACGATTGTGGTAATACGACCCCTGCGAGGTCAAATTATTTTTGTGTCTAACACGTAACGTTGGTGTATCAACTGGCTATCAAATAATGTTAAGGAGGTAATCTAAGCGATAACGATTATGAGGTTGACCACATATCAAACATCGATATTATAGGGTTGCCAAAATAATGTAACCGAAGCACTACGTAGCTCGTGTAGCATGTTCTCACATGCGGCTTCGCTTAGATAAGATCTAATAATGTGGAAATTACTCTAAATCACTCTTAATTAATCTAAATTAATTAGTATTTAGATTTAAAATAGTCTATTACCATTTATTTTATCAATTTTGCCTTTTCATTTTTTGCAAAATTGGAAAATATAATACAGCCTAGGTCTCTTATGGTATTGCTCTAGAGTTGCCAGATGGTCGGGATTCGTCTGGATTCTCCAGAAATTTTAAACGATCTACAGACTCCCGATTAAACTGACAATCTCAAGACAAATACCTTCTCTTCACATCACAGTTGCCTTTGATTTAATAAAAGCTGAGTTAGTAAATAGACTGAACTTTGAAGTAAATTGTTTGAATTTTAAATCCGAATACTAATAAATTATCCAAATTAGTGGGACTTAGTAAACTCCAATGGCAAATATATGTGGCGACTTAAAAATTAAGTGTACTTCTTAAAAAATAGTATAAATAATTAATTGTGTCAACAATGTTACGTCTTTGTAGCTTATTCATTTAAAAAAATTAAGTTTTTACTTTACAGTTTTATTTATAATATTTGTTTCTTCCGATAACAACCCCGAAATCCCGACATTTTCAATTTTTTTCCAGATCGTTTGATCTTCCGATCCGGCGTTCCTACATTGTTTGTTCTCTATCTGTTTGTAAAGTTTTATCGCAACTGTTTTAGCCACTCCGAAGATAAGTCCGAACAGACAGAAGACAAAATTAAATATTTTTTTTAGTGTTTTATACCTTAATAACATGTAAATAACACCCTGAGCTTAATAGAAGCCATTCATTTCAAATTTACAGACAGACTTTTCAATTTTATTTACGCCAGGGTCGAACTTATAAATATTCTAGATAAGATCTAATAATGTGGCCGTATTTGGATTTGAAAGAGTCATTGACTGTTTATTTTACTAATTTTTGTTTATTTTTTCTTTCAAAAATATTTTCGTAATAAAATATAGCCTAGATTTCTCCTGGTATTGCTCTCGACCTGTTTGTAAATTTTCATAACAATTGTATAAGCCATTCCGAAGATTAGTATGAACAAACAGACAGACAGACAAATTTTTAAATTTTTTATATCTTAATAACATGCAAATACCACCCTGCGCTTAATAGAAGCCATTTGTTTCAATTTAACAGATAGGCACTTCAATTTTATTACACCAGGGTCGAACTCATTTATACATATACTAGCGGTTCGCACCGGCTTCGCTCGGGTGATTTCTAAATCTCGACAACAGCGCCACCTACTGGTACCTATACCTACTCTAATATGCGCAAAAAATACTACAGATTAATTTTATTATCCATTACAGCCCGAACTGTAATTATTATTTTTTACTATCATTATAAAGCCTCCGCAATCCCCTACGTGAGTGGAATTTTTGTAAAATTCGTTCTCAGTTGACTTCAAAATGACAAAAATAATTATTATTGCGCCAAATTACAAACATACTTTTAACCTTTTAACGCTCCCGCACTGCTTTGGTAGGATTTAATAAAATCCATTCATGGTAATTTTTAACACGCCAAATAGAATATTCTGGCCAAATTTTATACCTATAAGAACTAAAGTTTGAATTTTTTTAAATTTCAAGTCTCTATGCCTTATGGTTCCAGAGATATCGTGATGAGTCAGTACATAGGTAAAAATCTCTTAATATTTTAAATACATGTATAAGTCCAACCCTGATGCCCGTAAACCATTTAAAAAAATATGGTCAAAAGAGTTAACTTCAACTTCGCATAACAGCTGTAATAAATTTAGTTCAACATTCTCAAATGTCAATTACTTAAGTTACGTTATTTCTAACCGGCCTTCACCTCGTAATTGTCGTTACGAAATATTAGAAGACAAACCGATATATCAATTTTTATGTAATCTAATCTACTTGTCTCAATTAACCGTTTTTAAAATATGTTTTATATGTGTACGTTGCGCGCGACATGTGTTGGAAAGTTGCAATGCCGCTTTTGACAGAAACATTCGCGGAAGCACGCGCAACGCGCAACTAAAGCCAGACTTTTATCTTGATCGGACGAATTTTTTGCTCGGTTATGATATTTCTACGCGTTAAGTAATTGCTGTAGCCCATAGACATTAACTTCTATCCTCAATTAAGAATCAAAATGCAGATGTGCTGTCATCCCTGAGTACTAAGGTGAAATGCTTTGTAAGTAGTAAAAAATGTCTCCGGTCCCCTACACTCACCATTTTTTTATATAAGTGGATGATGTGGCGCGGAAACATCAACTCAAAAATCTGTCCTCAATTAAGAATCAAAATGCAGATGCCTTCTCACTCCCGAGGACTGAGATGGAATACTCAATAACCAACAACCAAAAGGGCATCCGATTCTCTACACTCACCATACGGAACACAGCAGCATTGAGCAGCTACTTTACGCTGCTATTCTGTGAGAATGTGCTCCTACCCTGGTCGAGCCGACCATATGGATATAGATAATTATAACATAAGATATTATTCTCACGAGCCACAGTTGATGGCACTCTGAAGTGTGTGAGAAGTGAAGGGACTCTTTTTTGCGTTGGAGTCCATCAGCGTTGGCACCACTACCTTTTACCCATTTTTGAAGTGCTTGCACCTTCGGTTCCGGTCTAAAGAAAGGCAGTCAATTACAGACTGTAAGGCGTTCCATCGTAGTCATCAAAAGTGGCAACGCATCTGTAGCCTTCTCTTTCTAAATTGACTGTAGATTTACACGGGCTACGAGTACAGTAGACACTTGCCATCAGGTGGACTGTATGTTTGTGTGCCACTTCGATGCTTTTTAAATAACGTAATCTCCCGTTCTCGTAATCACAGCCTCCATGAGGAGATTTTTTTTACTGACATAACTAAATTGATATATAATAAATACTACAAATGAGGGTGATCCATAACTTTTCTATCATCAGGGCGGTGCCACTTAGAAATGAGGCGAAATATTTGTCATTTCGGAGGAAGTTAATTTATTAGAAAATATTATATTTATTTATGAAATATTAGTTATATTTTATACTACTTGCTTCAGAAATGTATAAACCAAACTATGGATATTTCTAGAAGTAAAATAATTAAAAAGTATGTGATAGGGTTGCTCAACATGACAACCGCCTGTCCGAAGCTGAAACCCGAATCGAGGAAGCGGAAACCCGAATCGACCAACTAAACAAAGTGATAGCTGAGATGGAGAAAACGCTGAACGACCTCAAACTTGGGGATGACATAACAGCTCCCGTGGTAGCTACAACACCCTCAGTACGTGGGTTCAAAGTGCCGCCGTTCGACGGGACTTCTTCCTGGTCGGCTTATAAAATCAAGTTCGAAGCTGTTATGAAGGCGAACGGCTGGAATAAAATCAGACCATGACTGCTCTCATACTAGGCGTGCGCGACCAGGCCTTAACTGTTCTAGAAGCTCTTGGTAAAGAAGTGACTGACGAGCAGCTTCTTAAGGCATTGGAGGCTAGACGTGGCGATGCTCACCTGGAACACGTCTTTCGAGCGCAGCTTACAGATCGCGTGCAACCCATCAACGAAAACCTGCAGCAATGGGCTCTTGAGGTGGAGAAGCTGGTGCGGAAAGCATACCGGTCTGTACCTGCGCTCATTGAAGGGAACCTGGTGCAGATATTCATAGACGGCATCCATGACCTTTAAGTCAGAGCTGCTGTGAGGCTCGGGCGCCACAAGACGCTTAAGGACGCCTTGGCCCATGCATTGGAGGTGGAAGCCGTGGGGCAGGATCTTCGCTTCCATCGCGTCAGGGTGGTTGCGTCAGCTACAGTTCGCGACCACAGTAAAGGATACAGCCCTAGGTGCTACGGCTCTAGGGAAAGCAACCATCTTCGACTCAGCTGCCCTAAGCGATCTGTAAAAAGGGAAGGTGTTCGATCTCGAAAGGCTAGTGCGGCTAATAGCACCGCCCTGCAGCAGCAGGAATACGACTTTACTATCGGACACTGCAGCGGGAAATGGCGTGACAACACAGATACATTTTCAAGAAGACCTTATCCTGATGAGAATAGTACTAAACTAAGAGTGTAAGGAAGTGGTATCCATGAGGATGCTCAGGACAGACCACCTCAGCAACGAGTGGAAGGACAGCTTACAACACGCACAGCAGGAAGATACGAACATCAAGCCGATTCTGGAATGGATGAAGGCCCGTGCTCCCAAGCCCAAGTGGAGCGACACCTCAGCGGTGAGTTCGACCACTATAAACTATTGGGCCCAATGGGACAGCTTGCTGATTCAAGATGAAGTCCTGTGCCGTAAATGGGAAAATAGTCAAGGAGACAGCTGTCGTTTGCAAATGGTTGTCCCTAAAGCTAAAGTGCCGGATGTTCTATAGCTGTACCATAATAGTTGTTCAGGAGTCCATCTGGGAGTTTAGTGAACTCTACTGAAAATCTGAGAACAGTTTTACTGCGTCCATTATCGTGACGATGTCGAAGATTGGTATCACAAATGTACAAGTTGAGCGGCTGTGAAGGGACCTCAGACTCGTAGTAGAGGTGCATTGAACTTGTACAATATTGGTGCACCATGGGAGAGGACAGTCCTTGGCGTTGCCGAGCCATTTCAGAAAGGTGCAAGAGGTACTCCCAAGATCGTCCATGTGGATCGACTGGCGCGTTATTAAGGGACCTATAATGATCGGGACGAGCATGTCTTAGGAGGGGGCGGTGTTACGCGCCAGAGTTGATGGCACTAGCGCCATCTAGTATCAAGTATGAGAAATGGGACTGTCAAGATATATCTAGAACTTACCCAACAGCGCCATCTAGTAACGAGAAGAAGAATTAAGCTTTTTAGAAAAGACCACATTCGAACTTTCTGCACTTAGTCGGTCAGAGCCTCTATTAGCTGGAACACATTTTCGTAATTCAATCGGCAGTTTTTATTGTCACGAACCCTAGCTCGTAACATTATAATTATTGATCTCCATACATACCATAATCATGCATACCAGCCAAAAACGTTAATTTAAAAAAAAACTTTTATATTGCTGTACTCAAATATATTATCGACAGAGTTTCTGCTTGAGGCAACTATGTAACTAACAATAATTCTAGCCAGAGAGTTTTTATACCCGAATTATGCAGTTTACAGTTATACCTAAACGGGAACCGTTTAAAACTACCTACATTTTGTATTACATCCGGAATCTTATTTTATAATGTAATTACAAACATTTATTTTACGTAAATATTTAATATAGTATAAATCAAATATTAATGCATTTATTTAATAAAGTAAGTATAGATAAAGATTTTCGGCTCCGTGGCGCAGTGATTTAGCAATGCGAATCCCGCACGGAACAAGTATTTGTATGGCCTACAAATAATTGTTCCGGGACGTTTGTTTTTGTGCAATTTATGTTTGTAAACTGCCCCCACGATACAGGAGAAACCCTACCGTTGGGGTAATACGTAAAAAAAAGTTTTCATAAAGGAGTTTGTAATTAAAACTTACAGTGTCGCCACTGTCGCTGAAGACACAATATTCAATCACATACATTACTTAATATTCTTAGTTATATGAGGTTTGATAAAATTTATAACTATAACGGGACGGGAAACATTTGCTAACAATTTTAATTAAATAATATCATTGACTTAAATAGAACTACTAATACCAAAAATATTGGCCAGGTATATTTGCATATATTTTTAAAAAGTCCAGTTCTAGTCACATGTATAATGTTTCCCCCACCTGGCCGAATTTCCGTCAGGGACTGGCCAACCCCGCAGGGCAGAATTATAGTGCACAAGTATGTCCTTATGTTGGGCAAGAAAATCGGCTTTATGTACTTTTGAAGCAGCTTTTAGCAAGCAACTTTTGAGACAAAATTTATTGACAGAAAACGCCAATTTGTAATTATGGCCCAACCCGATATTCGAACCCGGGACCACATTATCAGCAGTCGCACTTGCGATCATTAGGTCAACGAGTCGGTGAAATCACAAAATATGTAACAGAGACATGTAAGTATTGCTCAAAAGTTAACCTTAATGAGCAATACATACGACACAAGTCATGTCTTGCATACTCTTATAAAATAATAATCTAGTTCTAGATCATAAGAAAGCTTTCAAGTTACAGTTTTTTCGTAATAAAATAACGTAAATGGCCTTACACATAAAAATTAATGTCAATTTAAGAAATGCTCGAAGTTGCTCTCTCTCTCTTTTCGCTACATGACAATAGAAAGAGACAGGCTTAGACAAAATTTATACCGAGCTAAAGTGAGCAATAACCAACGAGTATAAGGCTGAAAGTGTTTCATATATGTAATAAACATAAATTTAATAAGTTATGTCGTCAAAAGTGTACGCAATCGCGAAATGTTTGATTCATCATCATTGCAACCCTTCACAAGTCCACTGCTGATCACAGGCCTCTTCCAAGGAATGTTACAATGCCTGCATCCATCGACTTCCTGCATATCTTACAAACACGTCGCTTTATTTAGTGGGAGGGACGGCCAACACTTGGTCTACCGGTACGAGGTTGCCACTCGAGAACCTTTCTTCCCCATCGGTTGTCGGTTCTTCGAGCTATATGACCGGCCCATTGTCATTTCAGCTTACTAATGTGTATGTTGGTTCCTCTGGTTTTCTGGTTTACTCTTATCACGTTGAGATAGGCCGAGCATAGGGGTCTTCACAGCTCGCTGAGCGACCTTCAGCTTCCTCATACGGCTAGCATTGAGGAACGTCTTGAATCCATAGGTCATCACTAGCAACAATAAAAACGTTTCATTATTTTTATAATTTTTAAAAATAACATTTTCATCGTATAATGGTGTTGTAAAGGAGTCCATCATCTCATTGCGTGGGCATAAGAGGAGACTACGGGAAATACCATTTCTACCTAAACCCAATTTTTTAGCTAAACATGGACCGAGTTGTTCACTGCTCCTTAGACTCCGCCTACCCCTCGGGGATTTTAGACGTGACGTGAAAATAAGAATATAGAATCTATTAAAATTCGTTTTCAAATTAATGTAAAATATTCAAGGAACGAGCCGACTCCTTTTTAACGGCCGGCAAAGCGACTGCAATTCACCTGAAATTGCAGTTGTTCACGGGCAGTCGACACCTACCATCAGGTGAGCCGTATGCTAATTTACCCGTATGCTGGATTGTCCCTCTTCTATAAAAAAATATCCAATAAGTTTCTTTATTGAATATCTTGCAGTAATTTCACACAATCTGTGAAAATAACGAATAGTTTTAATTTAATATGATTACTAGCCATCAATGTTGTGCTCCAAGGTAACCTTTTACCGTAACCACACTATAATAAAGATATACTGTGCCGTAACCTTCTATAGAATCGTGATAACAATGTTTTGCTGGCAATCTCAATTTTTGATTTTGTATATGGCAATCGAAAATGCGTGGTATCTAACATAATATTTTACTACAATATATTTAAATAAAATTGCTTCTGATTTCAAAATGAAACAATAATAATTAATCAGAAATACGAAAATCCACTTCGTACTTCAACCGACGCTGGAAATTCATTTATTATTAATTTATTTTTTGATTTGCTATGCGTAATAGCTATAATAATATGCTGCGCCATTATCTGAATAATAAAACATGTGGAGGCTATGCATGCTTTTCTATTTGACTTAGGCCACAGGCGTTAAAACTCCTTATCTAAAAATGATCGCAATTCGTACAATTGAGTGTGAGTATGACTACAGAATAAATAATAGTAGTGCGACTTAGTCCACCAGTACTAACTTCAAATTATCAAATAGAAATAGAAACTTCTTAACTCAATATAGATTAAAAAAATATTTAATAGGTACAGATACCGTGTTGCTAACAAATCGCATCGTTCATAGTGACGCCAGTCTTAGATTCATGTGTGCGTGAGTACCACGTGACGCGCATATCTTACATACCATGCCTGCATTAATGTGCTTGACTATTATTATAGTGCGAATCGATTACCCAAAAATGTGGGAGATTTTATATTTCATTTATACTGACGTACCTATTGATTCTACGAATACAAAATGTGTGTGTGAGGCGTGTGCATTTGTGTGCGTGTATATGGGGATATTATAATAATATATAATAAATACTTTTATTTCACAAAAATTAAATATACATGTCTCAAAATGGGGATGAATAAACATATGATTGGTTATGTGTTTTTATATAGGTACGAACAACGCACTAAAATATTGAAGATAGGTAATAAAACCCGTAATTAATGTAACAGTTAAAAATAAATAAAAAATCACAGTAGATAGTTATGTATCTCTCTTTCTCGCTCTAGTAAATAACGGTTCAGAGTGACCAAAAAGGATAGAAGCATAGGAAAGTGCGATTCCGTGCTGCCAGATGAAATTCAACCCTTAAAATAGTTTAACTCTATAGGTTGGTTAAAACATGTAAAAATAGACCGTTTAAAACCCCTACACAGATAAACTTTTCGGTCGATCATGACATAAAAAAATGGGAATAATATTTCATAGAATAGACAACACTCGAATATTACTGCACTGCATTAATACTTGTATTGACATTTAGCTTTCGTATTGTTTTACTAATAAATACACCAGAATACTGTATATTTAGTTATGAAAAGTGACGTTTTTCAAAAAGCATTTTTTGCATAATTTCACGGCGGAAACAGACATTTTGCGAAATTAAAAACCGGTGCGTGACCTATGCTCGCAGTGAACCTCGCTGGCGTAATGACGGTACGATCGAACGAATACGCCAATATTAGCGACTTTTAAATGGAAGCGTTTTAGGCGCGCGTATGCGGTATCTGATAGATTATAAATAGCACTTATTGAAAGTCACTCTTATGGTTAATTTATCACTGGTTTGGAAAATATCTCAGTCCTGGAAAGAACCAGCAAGAAACACAACTTTTTATGCATCTTCGTCAACCCGATAAGGTCATATAATTTACATAGTTATTTTTTTGTTGTAGAGAGAATTTCGTCAGGGTATTATTACGTCTGAGGTAAGCGAGATGGTTGTACCGCCATCTATCGGAACTCATTAGATTTTTCTTCATAACTTCACAATATGTGACTATTTTTGCAAGTTAGCTGTGCAGCTTCATTGTTATAAAAAAAACTAGGTGCTTAGAATTATTTCCTAAGAAACGAACTTTTTAAACCGCAGCCTGGCAAAGTTTACAAAAGCAGCGCAGAAGGTCTGTGAAATTTATATAATTATTATACTACCAACTATACTAATTATCCATATTTACATGTAAAAATACATGTTTGCTTGCTGAAGATTTCACTTCTACTACGTGTGTACTACACGTAGTAGAAGTGAAATCTTCAGAAAAGGAGACTGAGATAAAAGAAAACATTGTATACTGTATTCGATCTCATTCTCTCGCAAGCTAAACCCTATTAATGTACATGTTTGTCTCTTATTAGTGTCGCTTTTTCGATTCGAGTTACAAATCACAAATTTTATCAGTGGTCCGTACATACGCAATTGCACTACGAACTCAATTGTCTGGGAGTCGATATCATTTACATATCCATATGTTTATAAAGCACCTACGCAAACCCACAAAAGCTCACTTACGTACCAATACATGAACACACAGATACTGTACTTCCAAACATCCAGCCCCACATAAAACACTTCTTCGAAATAGTAGTTATGAACAAGTTTTAATACTATTTTTAATCAGTTTTATAAATTTCTATAAGAAATTTCTCTACAATGTTCAGATGTTCAATTAGTTTTCGAATAGGTAAATTTCACACTAATGTGTATGGAACCATTCTAGACAACTAGGTAAGTATATACAATAATGATATATTAGGCCTGATCATCCATCACTCTTTATAATTAACGCACTACGGTAGACAATAAAGACGCGACGATAATCTGTGGCCATGATATACTCTGTGAAATATTTCGTCCAATCAGCGTGCACTTAATTAAGTTCTCTCCCAGGATTCTATTCTTGAATGAAATATTATCGGAGTTATCGTAGATGATCATTTGTCCATTGTTTAACATTGCTATTTTTTGTAGGTAATTAAAAATGTCTAATGAACGTCATATTTAGATGCGATAACGCACTTTAATAATATCTCCAAGAGACTGAGCTTCGATTGCTTGGTACCTGTCACTTCACATAAGTACACGAGACAAGTAAATTATTTACTACCAAGTCGACGACGATAAAATATTAATCATCAGAAAGTTTTTTTTTTTATTTCTCATTTATAATATTAGATACTAATTGACTAGGTCATTGTTTAGCACTTTCCGACGACTGGGTCATTTATCAAAATAAAAACTATCCTAATGATTTCTTAAATTTACGTGAACACTACACATTGAATAAAACTATTATTTACGGATTTTATCGCGTTTAATTACCACTTTAACTTATTTTTCTTATTTTTTTAATACCCCGACGTTTCGGGTGCTTTACATGACCTATGGTCACGGGGCGAACTGAAATGTTTGACGTCCCAATGTCATAGTCCGGCTACCTTCAGTTTTTGAATATTAATTTTTGGTCTGATTTACGCAAAATGAACTTATAGTATTATGAAGTCTTGCAGTGGTATGCTTGGGTTTGGGTTTAATTTTGTTAATTATAGGGTCCCAAGCAGATGTCAGCACCCATCCATCTTCTCTATTGAAATTTGGATGTTTTTTTAATTTCGTTCTTGGTAGGAATCAGTGTTCTTTTACGAATTCGTTTATCAAATCTAATGTAATGGTGGGGACGATCTTGAACATGTTCAGATTGCAGACATCCCGAAGCGTCGGTGCTTCACGTCAGCTATATGTTCCTTTACGCTGGTTTTTCTATAGAAATTTCCGAATTTTTTATAGGGCTCCTTTATTTTCTGATACGGTTATGAAACAATGGACAGAGAGTAGGATTGATTCACGACCTGGTTTTGTGCTCGATTCACTTAATATAACAAATAACTAGTAAATTAAAAGTCAGGCACGTAAAATATTGATACTATTATTCGATCAGCTATTATTAAATTATACTTGACATAAAAGTCAATGTACTTGCAGTGCTAGCAAATCGCATAATTGTTCTAGCTACCTATAATACAAATTTATAATTGAAAGGTTAGGAAAAGGGCGTTCAATAGCGCTTTACGCCAAAGCGTGGTAACAGCGTAGATGTATCACAGCCTATCATCCCGTCGGTGTGGTAGGTGGTGACGGAGAGAAACAGGACTTTTATACGTGGTAGAGCCACGCTGCAGCTATATTACTGCCACAGTTGTAGCACGAATGCGTCGGCTCGACCGGGGAGGGACCACGCTCTCACAGAATACCATGGTAAAATTGCAATTTAAGGGGCTATAGTAACTCAGCTCAAATTCTAATTTCGCCCCCAATTCCCCGCGCGTCGTACATATATGCTATGTACCAACATGTTTGTAATCACTAATAGTGTAAGAAGATAGGTCGTTAGATCCTTATTTCATTAGGTTTATCATATTTATGCCTGTTTCTTAACGCCAACCCAGTCGCTTCTTATTTTTATTACGGTTA
>DWHP01000087.1:0-25493 GCA_018247895.1 Parnassius honrathi
TGAGTGTGTCCATACAAAATATATGTAATATTAGTTGACCGTACTACGGCCGACACTCGGCTCGGACCCGACACGGTGTAGCGTGAGTCAACCTTTGTGATGTGTTTATGTATGTGCTCTGTTTCATATAGTAAGAGGTGAGAACCGAAGACCGTTTTCACTCGTAACGAGGCATTCCATCTTAGTTCTCAGGGCGTTACAACGTATCTGTATTTTGAATCTTATTCGAGGATAGATGCAGATGTACATGGTTAACAGTTTCCACTTAAAAAAGGTGAACGGTGTGCTCGTATTTTCCCTTCCCTTTAATACTTAAATTCTTAAAAATTACATATCGTTATAGAAATTATTTAAAAAAAAGATATAGATATACAAAATTAGAGGACTAATTCCAGCCGATTGCACCACCGCACATCGCGACACAGCTCGCAATACCATTCACACCATCTGGATAACTGGTGGTCCACCACAGTGCATTTTAAAAGAAATTTTTCTTCCTCGCACAACTTCCTTGAGGAATCGACTACCACCAGAGATTTTACCGAACCGATACGACTTAGGGACCATCAAGAAAAGAGCTTACTCCTTTTTAAAAGGCCGGCAACGCCTCTGTAATTCCCCAGGTGTGTTGCAGTTGCTCATGCGGTAATCACTTATTATCAGGTGAGCCGTATTCTCGTTTGCCCCTCTCTTATAAAAAAATTTATAAATGTAGTTAAAATTTAAAGACGTTATAAATCCCGGCTGCTTAATTTTTATAAGGATCTATAATAACGCGCAATTGTGTGATTCATACAGACAAAATTGTACGTCTGAGGAGAACGAAATAAGCACGACCCCCTGCCCGCCCAGCAAGTACCGCAGTGCAAGCGGAGAATGCAACAACGTGCGCCACCGGCCGTGGGGGCGGAGAGGCGACGTGTTTCTTAGATTATTGCGTCCACACTACGCTGATGGTAAGTAACTATTTAATGTTTCGAGATAAACTTTTGTCGATATTTTTTTTAATTTTGTTCAAAAATCACCTCAAGACATAGCTGCATTCTCTTCTCTTCTCTCTTCTTATAGATTTCACGTATTTTTATATAATGTGAGTGTTCGTCGTGCTATGGCGGGTTAGGTGAATCTATCACGCTATTTCTTCCTGTGTGTGTCGTACTAGGTGATTATGGGATATGCTAATAAGATGTTTTGACCTCTGATACATTTTATCATTGCTAGAGGTTAAAACCCAGACCAAGGACAAATAGGAACGTCAAAGGTACGAGACGACTGGCACTGCGATCGCCAATTCGCCCGCTAAGCGTGTCATCTATCGTAAATCTTCCCTACATTAGAAGCGGCCACAGATGACTCTATAGGTCAGAGAGGAAAATCCAATGCCATTTTAAACCATATTTTAACTATACATTAGAAATTGAAGCATGTATTACAACTGCGTCGATGTATTATCTCATTAGGTGCAGAGAAGAGGCCACCGCACCGCTCTGCACTAATATTTATAGACGGACTTGACAAGTATTCATCATATTTTCATTATTCAGATTACCTTAAGACGATTTTATTCGACACTGAACACGTGGTAAATAAGCATTTTAAATGGCATTTAATAAATTCGTTGAAGTCGGCGGTAATCGAACTCGATTTTAGAAGATATATACATTGATATTCTTTCCCAAGAAGTGACATTTTGTCTAATGATGATTTTAAAAAATCAATTATTTTTCTATATTGGACACGATTATTCAGCAAATCTATTACCAAAACTCAAAAAAATTGAAATAGAGTTATATCAAGTTATATATTTCGAACTCATGTGATGTCTGCCAACACGTGTTGGACAGCGCGGCGGATATTTCCTTGCCCTAAAACCCTTTCAGAAATGAGGAGGCCTGCGCCCAGCAGTGGCACTTACATAGGCTGTAACCTTATTTAATTTATTTCAAGTTAAAACTTATATACATAAGTACTATACAACATAAGACCATTGGTTTTATATAATACTAGTGTGTAGAAGTAGGTACTTAGTAAAGCCCCATAATAATTTATAGAATAGGGAACATATTTACAGAATAGGCAATTTTCGTTACTCATCGTGCAAACCTACTGAGTCATGTGTTAAAGAAAAACTCCATTAACAAGTTTATCGCGCACTTAAATCTATTATGTTAATAGTGACTTCCGTTTACACATGGTTTTTCCGAACGCATCAATGGATTTACCATCGATCGACAATTATCTAAGCAGCTAAATTTACTTCTTTCACACATCGTCTCTACAATATTTAGGCAGGATACCGCTTGTGGAGGAGACCTGCCCGGGTGTTAACATAGCGAACCTAGCGAACCCGAGCAGACCATCGAAAAAGATATCGAAGCTCTAAAAATATATCGTAGAACACGCTTCAGTTATGCCGTGGTAGAGCCATGCTGCAGTTATATTGGAAGTATAGTTGTAGCACGAATGGATCGGCTCGACTGGGGAGGGACCACGCTTTCACAGAATACCAGCGTGAAATATTAGCTTAATGCTGCTATATTTCGTGTTGTGAGTGTAGAAAACCGGGGACCCTTTTTACTGGAAACGAGGCATTCCATCTTAGTCCTCACGGGTAGATAGATAGATGTAGATGACTATGGGCCACAGCAACCACTTACCATCAGGTGGGCTGTGTGCTCGTTTGTCACCCTATCCTATAAAAAAAAAACTTTACACTGATATTCTGTTAGAGCGTGGTCTTTCCCCGAACGTGCTGACTCATTTCCGTTGCGACTATATTAGTTGCAACGTGACGTCTTTCACGTTAGAAAATGGTGTAAGGTGGTGGTATGTGCTGGTTTGTCGACGAACATTAGAATAGTCTTGTCTCGTGTAGTGACAGCTGTTGATGTTTTTTTTTTTTTTTTTGATACTTAATGCAACAGATACAACTTATTTACAACTGGTTTAAGTTAGATAGGGATATAAAATGCGCAGTGACATTTATCAAAATTATAAAAAGATTAGCTTAAAATGAGAATCAATTGTAAAAATAATCATTAAACCCACTCACAAATCCAACATTGATCGTGGGCTCCCCTCAAGGAATACCACAAGGCACGGTTCTGAGCTACCTGTATCAGAATTATTTCAGTTATATTTTCCTTTATACGCAATCACGTAAATGCATTCACATATCACTGTATTTGTTTATTAATTACCATTTTAATTATGTATTTGCTTAAAAAAAGAATAAAATTTGTAATATTTTAGATTCTACCTTTAGAATACAAACACTTAACAAAATCTTGATAGATACTAAAAATGATCCAACTTCTTTACAGTAAAACGCATTTCGAGAAGTTAATCTAATAAATCTTGTTATGGAGGCCTGTCAGTAGTATTCTCATCAGTTGACTTGCCTCGCCCAGGCGCGCTCAGAGGACGAAGAATGAAATTGAATTATTTATTAAGACAAAATCGGAAGAGACATCAGTTACTTGTTAAGGCACCTTGCACTGGAATTTCTTTTTCTTTGAAAAGCGAGATCTGCCTCAGTCGGTTTTTAGGTTACAAATAAGTTCTTAACAAGTCATTCATAATTGGCGGTTTAAGAAAATCAACTGTTCTATATCATCCCGCGGGTATAGTAAAAGGGACAGAGGGAAACAAATCACGAGATGGGCAGCAGGTTCTATCTAACAAAAAATAAAACTAAAAAAACTGTGGCTGCCCACCCGCCTGCCAAGCGTGGCAGCTATGGCAAGTAAACTTTTAATAGACTGTAATGGTAATTTTTTTTTAATTATGGCAACATTTACAATATGCGGTGTAAAAAAATCCACGGTCCGTATCGTCCGGCGGGTTTCGTAAGAGGCGACAGAGGGAAAATGAAACGATCAATGGGCAACAACAACTCTAGAAATATAAATATGAATAAAAAAAGAAAATTACAACAATACAATACGACACTCTCTATAGTGTGTCAAGAAAAGATAAATATAAAAGAACTAAACAAATAATGAGGAAAAAACAAAAGGCAGTCTTATTGCTACATAGTAATCTCTTCCAGAAAACCAAGAAGAACAATTAAATAAAAAAAGAAGATTAACGGGTAGGGTGCACTAAAATAAGAACGGATACCAACTTATGCACTAAAGAGAAAACACGTTTTAAGTAGATCAATGACCATAGCTAACAGGAGGAAGAGAGAGGGTTTAAAAGACAAAAAGTGTTTCTTAACATGTCTCTTGAGGACATTTAAGGATTGAGCACTTTTAATTGACTGGGGTAAGAACTGTCAGAGTCTTACTCTAAGAACAGCAAAAGATAACAGATAAAACTATAAAATATCAGGGAGTGCACAGGACATTGAAGAGAAAGATTTTCTTTGGACCGTAAGGAAAAATCAAATCAGGAGCTAATAATTTTTAAGACGTTCTTTTGGATAAGGAGGATTTGATAAATTAAAAAAGATGCAGAGGAGTGCAGAAAGTATATGAGTATTCCGACGAAGACAGATTAGGAAACGCTTGAGTTTATAATAGTGCGGTATTCCGGTACATGGTCATATTTACGAAGCCCAAATATGAACCGTATACGAAGATTTTGGTGTCGTTTAAGTTTGTTAAGTTACTCCTCGGGGATATCGTGGTAACAAATGCCAGCATAGTCGTGAACAGGGAGTAGTAAAGATTGTACACGAGTAATTTTGGTAAAAAGTAATTAAAGCCTCCGAAACGAAACGTATGCTGCAAACATTTTACGGCTCACTGCATTAATTTGGGAAGTCTATGAGGGACTGGAATACAAAAAGATATCAATTTTTTTATTTTTAGAGTCATTCTTTAATTCTCAATAATTATGCCTTGCAATTTTAAAGAGTTCACCGTTAGCTCATAAAATAGACTCCAGTCGAGAATACAAGCAAGATCCTTGTTGACACACTCAGCAAAGATCTGCTTGGAAAGATCTTCAACGGTTGTTTGTTGATATACGCATACAAGTAGTAGAGAGAGGATATTTGGGATGTAATCATTAATAAAGATTGCGAATAAAGTCTATTTTGGATACGAATACTATGCCGGCACCCATGCAAATAATTATGAAAGCAGAAAATTGTGGTTCGAGATATTTTAAGAGAATGCTAACTGCATTTATGGAGGAAGGAAGGTTAGGAAGGATAGGACATCATGACCAAAAGGATTTTAGGCATCCCAAAATACCACCCCCCCTCCCTTTTAAGGCAGTCTATGCGGCAGACCTAAGTTCAGCTGTTGACTTTGATAGTCTGCAATGATGAGAAATGATGATTTATAATAAACATTTAACATGTACGATTAGTCTCTATTTCTGTCAACTTTCCGTTTGGCGAACTAATTGTTAGTCCTTTTTTGTTTAGAAATTGAACTACAAGATTGAATCTACCATTTCAGGCTATTAAAGTTCACTATTGAACATAGGCCTCCCCCATAGACTGCCTTATACGGGGGATATAGTTGCCACGCTTGGCAGGTGGGTTGGCAACCGTAGCTTTTTATTTTTGGTCGTTATTAAGAAGAGGCTGCTGCCCATCTCCTGATTAGTTTCTCTCTGTCGCTTCTTACGACACACACGGGCGATATGGGGGGTGGATTTTTTTTATAGCATAGGCTGACAAACGTGCACACAGCCCACCTGATGGTAAATGGATGCTGTGGCTCATAGACATCCACGTTTATTCTCAATTGAGAATCAAAATTCAAATGCGTTGTCACCCCTGAGGACTAAGATGGAGTGCCTCGATTCCAGTAAAAAGGGTCTTCGGGGCTCTACACACACTATAAGAAAGAGAGCAATATTACGCCGCTATTTTACATTGGTATTCTGTGAGAGCGTGGCCCCACCCCGGTCGAGCCGATCCATTCCTGCTGCGAGTATAATATAGCTGCAGCGTGGCTCTACCACGTACAAATGGATGTTCTTAAACCGCCACTATACGGTAAATAAAATTGAATTCAATAAAAACGTAATCACACATGTATTTAACATGCGGTTATGCATCGAATAAATGTGTTTAGTGACTCTATAAAATAATTTCGTCTCGAGATATGCGAGGAGAAAAAAGTATACTACATCGGACCATAACCACACGTTCAGGCACGTTTAAACAGTAAGAATTGGTCTATGGCACTCAAAGTGTGAAGAAATGTTGCAAATTTTTACGGTATTAGAGTGACGAACAAACTTACAGATCATACGTAATATACCTAACGTATCGTACGTAAATACTTGATGCCTGTGGATTCCTGGAACCAACATTCATTGTCTTAGATAAAATACCACTGAGGCTGTCGTTACACTATCAGCCTTTTCTTTTAAAACAGAATACATCTGTGAATCTACTACTTGGTGATAAAAATAGTTACGAAGGTCGGTACCAGATTGACTCCCAGGTAGAAAAGAATTCGTACCAACACTAGGTAGCCCTTACTTAAATTGGCGCTTTTTTATTAAGTCATTAACCTTGGTATGTAACAAAATCGTTCGAAAAATAACAAATATTTACACACACAAATTCAAAATTATAGTTCACTTTCATTACTCACCGCTCTACGCAGTAAGAGAGCATAATTTGCAAGTTTGAAAACCACTGGAAAGTAAGAAAGGGACACACTATGTTTTTCATTCGGCCAAGGTCACCAACCAGTTTAGATCGCTGCGCCCAAGTTGCAAGTTTTATATATTTTTTATTTTGTTAGTTGTTATTTCATAAAGACTTCAAGTAAACTCTACGAAATACAAGTTTGTAAGATGTCATGAAGTTCGTAAAACGTGTAATGTAATGGAATGAAAAAACGTTCTCGAGTGGCAGCCTCGTACCGGTAAGTGAAGTGCGACCGGCACTAGATGGAGTGACGATCTGGTAAGACCCTATCGATGGGTACATTTTTTTATAGAATAAGGGTAACAAACGAGCACACAGTCCGCCTATTGGTAAGTGGATGCTGTGGCCCATATACATCTACATTTATCCTCGATTAATAACTAAAACGCAGATGCGGTTCACCTTTGTAGACTAAGATGGAATGCCTCGTTTCCAGTAAAAAAGGGTCTCCGAATCTCTACACTCATCGTAGGAAACGCAGCAGCATTAAGCTGCTATTTTACGCTGGTATTCTGTGAGAGCGTGGTCCTAACAAAATGACAAACCGAAACATGTGGCTCAGGACTGTATTTTGTGACATTTCTTGTGTGGCCTTGGGGAAGGCTTATGTGTGTATGTATATTTCTTTAGCATGCTCTGTAGTCTAAACTGCTTGATGAACTTTATCATAAGAGGTGTCATTAGATTCATCTTAATTGTTGGAGTGGCGTAGGCGATTAAATATTTATATATTCCATCTGCAAATACAAGAAAAGGGAACGGAAGTTTATTTTTCAGCAAACTTTCTACCGCAGCCGGGCTTTTCATTTAATGTTTTAACCATTACGCTTGTTAAATGACAAAATAGTTACGACCAAAAACAAACTTCAATTCAGCGGCAGTTTGTCAACATTTCACGGAATAATTGTTTCAACATGACATATTGTATTACTCAGGTCATGAGGTCACAGCGCACCCTCTAACACGAACACATTCCTATCGACTAGACACTTGCTAAATATAACTAAGTGAAAGGACCATTCTATATTCTGTTATCACTGGATGGCTTAATGCTAAATTTAATGTAATTATGTTTACAAAAACAAAAGTAGTTTTAGTAAAAAAAGTTATACATACACTGTAAAAACTAGGCACAAACAAAAGCTAGTAGTGATACGCGATCTTAATACGATTTCTTGACTCCACAGAGTCAGTAATTCATACTCGGGGCAACATATATCCATGCTATTATAACAAAGTCCCAGAAATCATACAAGGTCTCTCTATTACCAAGTTTAAATATTTCATAAAACAAAATCTCTATAAAAACGGTTATTACGATATACGTAATATATTTTATACGTGGTAGAGCAACGTTGCAGCTATATTATAGTTGTAGCACAGGGAAGGACCACGCTCTCACAGAATACCAGCGTAAAATGGCAGCTTAATACTGCTGTGTTTCGTATGGTGGATTTACAGATCAAGAGACCCTTTTTTACTGGAAACAAGGAATGTCTATGGGCCACAGCATCCACTTACCATCTGGTGGACTGTGTGCTCGTTTGTCACTCTTATTCTTTATAAAAGTGATATTAATGAATACATACATAAACACTCACGTCTGTCACCCAGACGGGTAGGCAGAGACTACAGACTTCGATTTGGCACGATCCTGACACACCTCTCTCGCCTCCTCCACATCCATATACCTACGCATACATGCTCGTCGGTTAAGAGTACTCCTAATGTGGCCCATTTTCAATTTATCGCCAATTGGGTTGATAAATTTTCGCTTAGGACGTCCCTTTCCGACTCTGCCGTTCATTTCTGCAACATAAATTTGCTTTGTCATTCTTTTCTCATTCATTCTTTCCGCATGACCAAACCTCTGAAGCATTCCTTTCGTAATCCTGGTCACAACATCGTCTTGCAAACCACATTTCCCTTATCACACCGTTTCCCACCCTGTCACTCAGATTTAGCCCGCGCATACTTCTTAACAACTGCATTTCTACTGTGTTCATTCTACTCTCGTGCTTCTTCTGCCACACCCAACTTTCAGTACCGTACGTTAAAGTAGGGACCAACACAGCATTTTGAAATGTCAAACGTGTCTTTATTGACACATTCTGACTTTCCACGATAGAAATAAAAAAAACAAATGAATGAATACATGGTTAATAATAAGCCCTGGGAATGAGATGGTCGCTTCCAAGCTGTTTCTAAAACAATTTTTTTAAATAGTTTGTACAACCTGTCATATTGTATAATTTACTTTAAAAAAGTCCCGCTGGGTTTCTTATTGGTTCTTTCCAGGACAGTGGTTTTTTACCGAATCAGTGTTAAAGTAAAAATGACTTTCAATGAGAACTACATGTAATTAATATCGAATAAAAATTATTCTGTTTTCTATTTTATGCTGCTGGCTGCTATCTCATGGCTTCGAAGCTACAAGTGCGATATTCGTAACATTTTTATTTAAGAGAAGCACAGCATAATATCTCACAGAATACCAGCATAAAATAGTAAAAGTATTTCGTATTTTGAGTGTACAGAACCGGAGACCCTTGTTATTGCTTACGAGGCCTTTTATCTTAGCCCTCAGGGTCTAGCTCTTAGCGCGTCTGTGTTTTGATTATTATCGTATAAAGTAATTATACTATTAATAATCAGGGATAAATGTAGATGTTTATGGTCTGTGTAGGTGTTCATATTTTTCGTTAAATTTTGAGCATGTTCTGATTTTAAAAACGTTTTTTGGCATAATACATTTTACATGAAACTGCAAAAATATTAAAGACAAAACAGCAAAGATATGTAGATACTTCTTTATTGCACACACCAAAACGCGAACGCTACACATTTAAATAATACTAGTTTTTACGGATTTTTCGCCTATATATAAAAGTTAATATAAGAATATAAAATCCGTAAAAACAATAGAATACTATATTATGTATGTATTGTAGTATTATATGGTAAAAACTATAAGAAATAAAAAAGAAATACAAAATGTCAAAAGGTTGTACAATGGGCGGTCATAGTGCTAAAAATCTTTGGATCTATGCGGGATTGTAAAACAGAAATGTTAGTGGTTCGGTGAAGCGCTAATACTACAATATAAACTACATATTACATACATAAAAACAAAATATAAATTAGCTATATATACGCAATTCTATATTACATATTTATTATCTTCTATATATAAAAATCTCGCTGGCTCGACTGATTCTGATTGAATTTTTTGTGTGTTTCCCTCCTGTCCCTAAATGGCTTAGATTCACATTTGGTCCCGGTAGGTGGAGCAGTTATTGACACCTAGAAATCACTCGTGCGAATCGGATCGCTTGAATGAAATAAGTAATAGATATAGCATGCAGAATAACACGTTCATAATTTAACTTACCGTTTAAATGCATTGTAATTCTTTACAAAGTATTTCAAGATAATAAGAATTGAGTGCGTCTTTTTTTATAGAATAAGGGTGAGGGTTACCCTCGATTTAAGAATTAAAACACAGAAAAGTAACCCCTGAGGACTAAGATGGTATGCCTCGTTATCTGTAAAAAAGGTTAAGGGCTATACTCACCACACGAAATACAGCAGCGTTACGTTGCTATTTTAGGTTGATATTCTATGAGATCGTGGTCCTTCCCTGATCAAGCTGATCCATTCCTGCTACAATACAGCTGCAGCGTGGCTCTACCACGCATGAAAAACGTATTGATAAAAGTACGGCATTCCACAGAGGAACAGATTCGACAACAAAATAACTTGTCCAGAAAATCACTTTTATGTGGCTATCCATAGATTTTTCAATTTCATTTGGTAATATATGGGTACTTCAGCTTGCATAAGTCCACTTAGACAGGGATTGAAGATCTTATTATCAGACTTCACGCGTTGTTTCCCGTCACCTGGATATACAAAACCTGCGTAAAAAGAAATACTACTTTTAGAACTGGGCAACTCAGAACAGGAACTGTGACACAGTTCTCACGGCAGCTATGGATCGCACTAGCATAGACGCGCAGTTGTATGTTGATAATACGTTCAGTTACAATATTTTCCGTTTTCGGCAAATACGAAATAGAGATACATATTTATCTGAAATAAATATTAAACCGACTCTGGCGATTGGCGGGGGTTCCACGGTGTAGTAGCTTAGTAATAAGTTGCAGCGCTGGGCGTGGGATACCTAGATGTTTGTCCTTGTTAAAATTATGTATGTACATTGACCCCACGATACAGATGAAAATTATTCAAAAGAAGAAAAAAAATAAAAAATAAAACTCACGTTGACAAAGTGCGCACATAAACAAATTCTAGATATACTCTTACGATGGCCACGGTATGAAATTAGGTAAGGGAGTTTCTTTCGCCGCCATTACAGTGCACTTTATGTTATTAGGTAAATAAAATAATTCTATTAAAAAAAATCTACCTACGGCTGCTATTTAAAATATCCATGAAATAACGTTGCGATAGGTCTAATCAGTGATGGGATAGAAGAAGTCTTCCACCGAGGAGGGGCTGTCATGAGGCCGCGGATGTATGCGAAAGCAATCTCGTGGCCCTGCCAATATGCGGCGAAGGTGGAACACCTACATAAGGTTTTACAGTTCGAGTCCGATGTAACCCGTCCTTGCCCCTGCAAGGCAGCGTTTCCCCATGTAATAAAAATGGCCTGACTAATGACGGATTTATTATAAGGCACTGGCCTATGGCATCACCTCAAAGTAGGCAGCGGTTATTAAACTTCTGATAAAAATTGTTTTATTATGGGATAAATGCATGTAACTAGTCAAAAATAAATAACTAAATGCATTAAATGTTTACTTTAGTTTAAATATGTGGCATTTGCTGTAGAGACTATCGGTCCGCATGGTCCAGTATGATAAGTTTATAGTTAATTTTTTTTAAATAAGTATCGAATATTTTTCAATGTTGTGTAAAGTGTTGATTAAAAAAGTTTGAATATAGTATGAGTAGGTATAAAGAATCTAGATTTAGGGCACATAAGCGTATGCTTATTTGCTGAAATTTAAAGCAGGAAAGTCCACACGGCGCCGACATCGCTGACTCACTTCATGAGTCACAAATACCGACGACCAGAATAACTGGACCCGCCCTCCCCTCTCATTACTTAAGTTTTCAGATGTTGGAAATTGATTTGTGTCGCGTGCCACGGGCCGCTGTTGTGTGGTCGGGTCTCACGCGCGTCTCGACGGATCGCCGTGACCTTAAATTGTCGTAACAATTGTGTTTGGTGTCTGTTTGACATGCCTGGTTGCCACTAGCGCCGCCTGTCGTCACCGTGCATTAAACAGCAAGTGAATGATGAATTGGCTTTAGCAAGCGACGTTTCTATTCTTGAGAGCTTCTTAACGAGAGAATCAAACGAATTGCTTGTATACAACCGTTTGAAAGACGAAAACACTTTATCATCATCATCATTACATCCCTTCACAAGTCCACTGCTTAACATAGGCCTCCCTCAAAGTAATGCCACAAAGCATGGTCATGAGCCAACTGCTTCCATCGACTTCCTGCATGTTTTACCAGGTCGTCACTCCATCTATTGGGGGGTCGCCCTATACTACGCCTATTTCCTCATCGGTTGTCGGTTCTTCGAGCTATATGGCTGGCTTATTGCCACTTCAGCTTACTAATCCGTTGGGCTATATCGGTCACTCTGGTTCTACTGCGGATATCCTCATTTCTAAGTTTATCACGCGGAGAAACCCCGAGCATAGCCCCCTCCATAGCGCCGCGATCTTGAGCGTCCTCATACGGCCAGCAGTGAAGGAACACGTCGCAGATCCACGAAAATACTAATTGATGCTTAAATATAAGTACACCGTGGCGGTGTATGAATATCAACTACCCCATAACAACCCTTGGATGTCGTGAGAGGCAGCGGAACAAAATAAAACAGAAGAAGATCAGCAGCATCTTCCATTCTCAAAATAATAACAAAAACTACGATTGCCAACCCTCTTGTTGCTATGGCAACATGTTCCGTATGAGGCAATCAGTTTTAAAAGGTGTAGTGGAAGTTTGATGTCGTAAGTAAATTCAATAGAAAGTGGATAACAATAGATAGTAACGTCCTCCGGACCGAATTTCGGACACAGTGGCCAGTATTTCTTTTATTTTATTGGATCAGTTATATATTATCTGTAGATATTATTTTTTGTGATATATAAGCTATTGTAACCTTGCTGTCTTAATTTTTATATTTGGTACTGTGTCACCTATAAGGGTGCACACATCAGTCCCAAGATTAAGCCTATTTTCAACAAAACATAATAATATGTGCACTGCTAGTGACCTATAAATAAATAAATAAAAAATTCCCTCATTCACGAAGTCTGAAGGGACCGCAAACTGACAGCGTTTTATACATAGTAGAGCCATGCTGCAGTTATATTAGTAGTGTAGTTGTAGCACTAATGGGTCGGCTTGACCGGGAAGGGACCACGCTCACACAGAATACCAGCATGAAGTAGCAGCTCAGCGCTGCTGTGTTTAGTATGGTGAGTGAAGAGAACCAGAGACCCTGTACTGGAAATGCGACATTGCATCTCAGTCCTCTGAAGTGACAACACGTCTGCATTCTCATTTTAATCGAGGATAGCTGTAGATGTCTATGGACTACAGTATCCGCTGTGTGTTTGTTTTTCACTCTTACTTAAACTCAAACTAGACTATTGTTTTTATAGTTCAATGGTTTATGATCTAGAGAAATCCTCTGACATGCTAGTTCATGCCGTTATCTATACAACAGATAATAGGTTCTCATTATGTACTAGGCATTTTCTTCTTTACGTTTTCTCTTGGATATGGAGACTTTTTAATTCTACTATCTAAATTTTGTACTATCGAGGCTTTATACATTTTTCGTCATTTCTTCTCCGGATAAATAATAAAAAATGGTGGCAGATTTTAACAAATAAATGAAAAGCTCGAGAATTAACTATTATTTTTAATTTAGTTTAATTTCGCTAAAACTATTAGAGAAACATTCTCACGAAGTTGTAATATTTGAGACTTTAAAACTGGTAGATGTCCAGTTAATAATTGTTCACACTCGCACAAATATTAACTTAAATTCAAATTGAACCCTACTTCATTTAATTGACACATATAATATATAGTTATCGCGAAAGCCTCGCTTCTATTGCATATCCATTCTACCACATTCTACTGTCACTCGCTAAACATTGTTCGCCAAGAGAATGAGTGTCAGATGCCGCGGCTGTCAATTTAAAAAAGACAACAACACAATGCTTATTCACGGACAGCACAAACAGAGCAAGTTCACACAAACGTTCGTCGTTGTCAGACTCGATAACTAGGCTACGTAAATGTCAAGATACCTGACAATCGCAAATTGACACGCTTGTGTTAGATATGAATAATTTATTGCTATTAGAAGCTATTAGAAATGAATTACCTTCGGATTCAAATATACCAATCAATAAAGGTTTCTCACTAAATATTTTAAGTACTTTTGACAAGTGTAAGGAAATGTTTAACGTGATAGAGCCCCGTTCTCGACCGGGGAAGGACCACGCTCACACAAAATACCAGCGCAAAGTAGTATCTAATGCTGCTGTGTCTCGCATGGTGAGTGTAGACAACCGGAGACCCTTTTTACTGGAAATGAGACATTCCATCTTAGTCCACAGGGGTGTCAACACAATCTGCATTTTGATTCTTAATCGAGGATAGTAGGTAGTCTATGGGCTACAGTATTCACTTACCAGGTGCACTTTATGCTCGTTCGTCAACCTTATTCTACGAAGAAATATTGCAACTACATGATGGCTGCGACATGAAACGGGTGGATTGCCTTTGAAAGGCTCACACTATCACAGAATATCAGAATAATGCTACTGCGTTTCGTATGGCGAACTTAAAGAACTTATTATATTTTTGTAAGGAATGACAAGGCATCTGCATTTCCATTCTTAATTGTTATAATTCTTCTTACGTTTACCTATGTGATACATAAAAATTAACATTTGTTGGTTCATACTTTATGCGCTGACATACCACAGCCAAAGAAGAACATACAGTCAGTCATCGCGTTTGATGTTGTCGGTAAAGCCGACATAAACAATAATATATTGTAGAATAGTTTTACTACGCTATTCAAACTAGGAACGCAGATATTAACTAATTAATTTTCATGTCTTTGATATAATTAATTTCTGCAAAGTAACGCCTAATGTGACGATATTAATTACTATGTTGTTTGTCAAATTCGTTTTTATAGATTACTGGCTGGTACCCAGAAGAAATAATTGAGGAAATATCGTTTTAAATTTGGAAGACTTATACTGTTTAATTAGAAATGGTAAAACATTCATTGAAGTTGAATGATATATAACTTACAAATAAATTTCTCGGTATTATACGCACGCCACCTACTTTAAGTTAATTGTACTATGCCTATAATCATCGCGCAAGTGAAAGCAATAAATTTAAAAGTTTTACTGTAATATGATTAACGGTAGGACCACAGTCTAACTACCATAGTAAAAACAGCTTCCTATAAGAGTAGGTCATTAAAGGTGTCTAGACGGTGCAATCGTGGGGGGCGAGACTCGGGTGGAACAATTCCGACTGACTGAAAACTATCCGTTAGATAGTCCTGTCACACAAATAAATTAAAGTGGTTCACCCTCATGCGGATAAAAACTCTGGGTCCTGTAACCTATATTTATTATTTCTGAACAATAATTGTCTAATTAATATATTGAATTTGTTTAAAATAAAAATCTGGTTTTTTTAAATTATTTTTATTAATTCCCGTTCTGCAGTACATAGTTGTAGCAGGAACGGGTTGGCTCCACCGGTGTAGAACTACGCTCTCACAGAATACCAGCGTGAAATAGTAGCTTAATGCTGCTGTGTTTCGTATGGCGAGTGTAGAGAACCGGAGACCCTTTTTATTGGAAACGAGGCATTACATCTCACTCCTCAGAGGTGACAAAGCATCTGTATTTTGATTCTTAATCGTAAAAAATGTACATGTCCATGGATCTCAGCATCCACTTACCATCAGGTGGACTGTGTGCTCGTTTGTCACTCTTATTCCATATTTTTTTTAAATTAAACATTAATAAACAATTACATCAAGTTGTATTTAATTTATATATACTCTCATAAACAGCTTTTTTTAAAGTTAGAAGTAGTTAATCCAAAAATTTAAACGCACGCGTATCTTCTAGATATAGTTCTTGCAATTCACGAGTGCGGTCGGTTTTTGGACGTGGTTCGACATGTTCATACACAGTGTGATAGTGTGCGTGTACATGTCGAACTACATCCAAATGAAAGAATTGCAACAAAATAGAACAAAAAAATATTGCGGTTTTCAACCCGCCGAATGAAAAAGAACAGAAATAACTTATAATTTACGTGCGAAAATGTGTTTTGTTGGTTTGCCCTTCTTTCACAAAGCAACTTGTCAACAGATTGACATAATTTTTATAAATAGTTTATGGGTCTAAGTGTAACATAAGCTATTATGGGATAAATCTGTCGCGTAATTATATGATTACCTCTGAATGGTGTCTGAGGTCTTGGAATAACACTAAAGGTTTCTAAATGATTTTGTTTTTCTACCTTCACGTGGGCGAAGCCGCGGACAAAAGCTAATAATATAATGGCACTATAAATTGACGGACTGTGTCAAGTGCAACATCGAATATGAAAGATGGTTCAAATTGTGTTATAATTTTCAAATTATAATTTACACTGGGAGCGGAAATGTACGCGGAAGCTAACGACTAATATATGGAACGAGTAACTTTCCCAATTGGAATTCGTTGTAGGCGGCTGAATCGTTATTGAATGTCCCGGAGAAGTACCGGCGCCGGTTGTACCGGGGAAGTTGCCCGGGGAGTATGAGAAAGTTTGTTCTCTCCTGGGGAGTTCCGAATGGAATTCGCTGTTTTGATGCGAAGCTTAATTTTCATGAGTTACATTTGACGGCTATGGAAATTCGTTAGTATTATTTAACGTCACAATGTAGAAATTGTAATCTGCTTTAAAGTCATTATCTTGTCGGATTATGAAGACTGTAAAATATCGCTGTTTCTCGTAAATGGATTTTGTTTTAAAAATTGCAACCTTTTGGTATTTTAGTATTTTACTTTACTTAGAAGAATGATTACAGGAATTGTATGACTTAATTGCTTCTTTTCTATTCATCCATTGGACAACCAGACGTTTGGCCACCTGCCATTCCCCCAGCAACATATCACGCATTCAAATCAAATGGTTTGCTTCGTTGTTCATAACGCGTACAGCAAAGGAATGGAACAATTTGTCAGCATGTATATTTCCATCCGAATACAACATGGATGTCTTTAATGAGTACATTCTCCTCTTTTGTTAAACTTAACCAGTGCGCTTGTAACATTTACAGTTGAGTTCCCACTTATCATCGGGTTGGATAGCAATCAAGAGAATAAGAAACGAAAATAACTGATAATGTAATATATCCAGGAAATGTTACATTCTAATTTGTTACGTTTTATACAGCCAAAATACTCATCTTAAAATATAACGAAAGATGTTTGGCTGTTTGAGATAAATAGACAGCGTTTGATAGATATGTGCAATTTTAATGAAGAACGCTTTTACAGGACTGGCCTAGAACGAAGGTATTATTTTTCGAGAGGGTATTTCTCTATATCTTAAATGGCTTGATCTTTTCTAACATTTAGATATGCGTGGTAGAACCGTACCGCAGTTATATTATTAGTATAGTTGTAGCACAAATGGGTCGGCTCGACCGGGGAAGGGTCACGCTGTCATGTTGCTGTGTTTCGTATGGTGAGTGTAGAGAACCGGAGACCCTTTTTCCTGGAAACGAAGCATTCCATTTTAGTCCTCACGGGTGACAACGCATCTACATTTTGATTTGTAATCGAGGATAGATATAGATGTCTATGGACCACAGCAACCATTTACCATCAGATGGACTGCGTGCTCGTTTGTCACCCTATACTATAAAAAAAAATTAAAAAAATGGGGTATCATTATATTCGTCTTAGTTGTGGACATGGATACAAAATGTTTTTTTTTTCACAAAACTTTTTTACGCAGTGGAGTTTTTTGAATTGCTATTTTAACCCTTATACTTTTATACACTTTGTTGTGAAGAATATTTCTATTTTTTTTTACTGCATATCTTTCACGACTATTTTAAGAGAAGTCAACAGGCAAACAGTATAGAATGATAGCGAAGAAATGACTGGACTGTTCTATTATTGAACCACGAACCGTTATCAGTACTCGTGTACAAAAAGAGCGAAAGCATTCCATCTTATTACGGGAAGGTAACAACGCATCTGTTATCATGAGCTACAGTAGCCACTTAGAATCTTTTTTTTTTTTTGCCACATCTGAGTCATAAAAAAATACCTATTATAATACCATTACACAAACAATTTGCTAAACGTAATTACGAAAGTGTGGTTACATTTCGTTCAAATATTTGCGGTTGGACCGCAATTTCGGCCACTGGTCTAAGTTACAATTGCTCCAGTGTCCAGAAACTAGTGCGTTTAGCATTATGATTGGATTGGCTCATAACCATAATTGGCCGGGTCAATGGGATAATGTTTGAAATAATAGGATCACTCGGTCGATTCTGGATTTGAATTGCGAAATACGAGCCCGGATGATTGCGTAAGCGGTCACATGTTTGGTTTATTATATCAGATATATGAGCTACATATGCACTAGCTGATGCCCGCTCCCTTCGCTGGGCTAATGGAAGTAAAATATCAAGAAAGTTTTTGATGGGACTATCGTAAAATCCGTTTTCAGTGAATGACTCGAAATTGAGTAACTATACTCAATCTCGAGTCAATCGGGTGTATAGTTTTAGAGATATCGTGATGAGTCAGTCAGTCAGTGGTAAAAGTTACAGCCTATATACGTCCTACAGCTAGGCACAGCCCTCACCTCATTTCTGGGAGGGTTTTAGGGCAAGGAAGTGTCTGCCGCGCTGCCCCAATGCGTGTTAGCGAACTTCACATGTCTTCGAAATATTTTTTTTATTCCTCGGACATGCAAGTTTCCTCGCGATGTTGTCCTTCACCGCCGAGCACGTGGTAAATCAGCACTTAAAATTGCAATTAACAATTTCATTGGTGCCGGCAGGGATCGAACCCGCCGATCGAAAGGGTACTCGCATTGTGTTATATTTACAGCGAGCGATAACCATCGGAGCTAAGCAGTCAGTGGTATTTCGATTAAATCATCCAGCATATATAGGTATAATTTACAATATATTATAATTTACTTTTGCAAAAATCATGTTGTCTAAATATGTATATAATATTATGTACACAGATCTCCCACAAAAATGCCTTATAAGGCTTAAATATCATCCCTATGGTGATAATATTTACCATAGGCGGGATGGTTTTTGTTTTTTATTTTGGGTTGTTACCAGGGAGATGTAGTAGTTTATATTTAGTTTTGTATTTGTCGCCTACTATGACACTAACGGGATGATATGGGGTACTCAAGCAAGAAAAGAAAGGAAAATGCATTTACTTGTCCAAAGATGTGCACACATATTAAATTTTATAACGAGCAAAATAACAAAGAAATAATCAGAAATATAATAAACAGTAAATGCACAGGTTCATTATTCAAAGAGTAGCCATGAAGTTCAAATATATAAGTAAGTATCGTTATTGTAGTTTTTAAAATACGAGTAAATCAGGCGTCTACTTTTATTTGAAATTATCCCAAATTGAATGTGATTTAAGGGCAACAACGTTTTGCCTACTGATCCACCCATAACATGTGCCAACTTGGTAGCAGAAATAGATACCTACACAATCAGTATCGGAGCATTCTACCATGGTACTCAGGATTTACGCCGCATACACATTAGTCCTAATCTAGGATAGATTTCGGTATCTATGGAGCACAGTATCTTAGCTCGTAATATGGGGCAAAAGTCGTCAGACGCTCTACAATTTGCCACTCCTTTATTCTCTACATCAACACTTACCACCCGGTTGGATAGCAGTCAGGCACTGACTTAAAAAAGTAAACAAAAAAAGTGTCAGTCGTAGGACTGCATTTCACAAATGAAAACTTCTTAGATTCACAGACTTGTAAACATTACTTTATTTGTTTAGCAATTTTTTATATAAGAAACTAACGATCCGCCCCTGCTTCGCACGGGTGATACCTGGATACCACAACAGCGCCACCTATCGGGTTCAATTATGCCTAAAACTTTCGCGGAAGTGCAAGCAATACGTTGACAAAGTTTTACCGCATTCTGACAAACGATATGGCAGGGCTTGAAATACGAACAAACAAATATATATATATATATATATTCGTCAACATCTTCACATTAAAAATATTACTACTATACTTATAAAAGTAATGTTTGCATTATTCATGATTAAAATATTAAATAAGTATCATATTCCGTTACTACTTCTCAACGAACTCGATGTCATGGGAGAGAAAAGATTGTTAAAAAAATAAGTCGGAAGCATAAATAATGTTGGACAAGAAAATTGTTAAAGCTGTTTTTCTAAACAATACATCTGAAACTAAAATATAAAAATAGGCATACTTATAACGAGCCTTAACTTGGACATTACGATCTCAAATTAGTATTCATGATTGTCTCAATTCCACAACTAAGGACTTCCCGTGAAATGTGATAAAAGTGATATGAAATTATAGGCTCATCACAACCGAGTGACGCATGTATATGGCGTCGGATTGTCGCAAATCTAATTTTAAGCGGCAGTCGGTGGAACTGCAAATTGCCCCACTTCTGCGCTCGACAAGGCCCCGCGGCGGCCATGTTGCTTGCGACACGGGGACAGGCTCGTGACGTGTTAGGTCACATAATGCCTCATAACGTGTTTCGGAATGTTTATGTTGGTATTACTGGAGACACATTTTTTGTTTATATTTTTGAAATGTATTTTATTTAATACTATTTTATTTTTTTATAGAATAAGAGTGACCAACAAGCAGACAGACCACCCGATAGTAAGTGGATGCTGTGGCTCGTACACATCTTCAATTACCCTCAATTAAGAATACAAAACGTAGGTGTGTACTCACCCCTGAGGACTAAGATAGAGTGCCTCGTTTCTAGTAAAAAGGATTTCCGGTTCTCTACACTCACCATACGAAACACAGCAGCATTTGGCTGCTATTTTACGCTGGCATTTTGTGAGAGTATAGTCCATCCCCGGTCGACCGCTGACCTACTGACCCATTCGTGCTACAACCCTAATATAGCCGCAACCAGGCTCTACATCATATAGAATCTTACATTCCGTTGGACTGTTAGTTTGTTCACCACTTCGGTTTTTTCAAAAAGGATATTTTCTCGTAAGTGTGGTCATATGAGCGTATGACGTACCTACACGGGTATTTCAGTAACCATATTAGACCTTGTTTCTGCGTCGAATTCGACGATTGCGAGTGGGCACGCCAATTTAAAACTGTGCCGTGAAAGGCGAAAAATGGGAAATGAAATGATTACAATGTAGTGTTCTGATTGAACGGCGCCTCGCAGACTGTACGACGGAAATTAAGTTTACTTGAAAATCACGGCGAGTCTATGCATAGTATTAAATTGTCGACTGCGAGTTTCGTAGAAGTATATACGGGTGACGTACGGGTGGATTATATTCGGTGGAAAAGAACCGTGGGAGCTCCGGTGCTAAGTGCTCGCTGTAAATTTCACAGTACGCGAGCAACCTTGGTTCAATCCACGCTAGCACCAATGCAATTGTTAATTGCAATTCTAAGTGCTGATTTATCACGTGAAGAATAACATCGTGAGGAAACCCACATGTTTGAGAAATAAGAAAAAAATATTTCGAAGGTCCTCAAAACGGATTGGGGCAGCGGTGCGGACACTTCCTTGCCCTAAAACGCTCTCAGAAAGGAGCGGAGGCCTGTGACCAGCATTGGGACGTATATACGCTCTAACTTCAACTTTGATTCCGGTGATGTCATTTTCAATAGTTCACCTGAAAGGTGGTTCCTACTATAACTATTTGACACCTGCAAGCGAAATCAACTTCAAGTAAATAAATCCGCAAATTTTTTGTTCATTGTTTTTATAGAATAAGTTTGATAATTGAGGTCGTTTGCGCTCAATTATAATTAGTAGTTACGACTTCCTTGTTGGTCTAGAGCGACTGCTGATCATGAGGTATGAATCCTTAGTTTGGCCAAAATTAGTTTTCTGTGAAAAAAGAATTTCGAGTAGCTGGCCAGAGTTGGCGGTGTTTCACCCTCGTGTCTCGGAAACCACGTGAACCGTTGGTCCTGCGCCTAACCTCTCTCCGGTAGAATCGGATTGCCATGGCCATTGAACCATGAAAGTGAGGGAATAGAGAGTGCACCTGTGTCCGCGCGCTCGTCCTGCGTGGCTAGACTCAGTTGAAACTGGCCACCATGACCGATATGCAGTCTGAACGAAATTATGAACATCCTCCATTAAGAATCAAGATATGTTATTAGATGATTTTGTACGTGGTACAGCCACACTGCAGCTATATTATGGTTGTAGCATGAATGGGTCGGCTTGACCGGGGAAGGACCACGCTATCACAGAAGACCAACGTCAAATAGCAGCTTAAGACTGTTCTGTTTCACATGGCGAGTGTAGAGAACCGGTGAACGTTTTTTACTAGAAACAAGGTATTCATTCTTAGTCTTCACGGGTGACAACGCATCTGCATTTTGATTCTTAATCGAGGATAAATTAAGATGTATATGAGACACAGCATCCACCTACCATCAGGTGGACTGTGTGCTCGTTTGTCACCCTTATTGTATATAAAAACGTGTTAGAACCACGCGGCAGCTGTGTTGTGATCGTAGCACGGATGAGTAGACTTGACTGAGGAATTACTCTTACAGAACATCAGCATAAACTACCAGCTTAATGTTGGCGTGTTTTTTGAGTGTAGAGAACCGGACATTCTTTTTACAGAATACGAGTCATTTCATATTATTTATCAGGGGTGACAACGCATCTGTATTTTACTCTAACTCTAAAAAATATCCTAACTATATGAAAAACGTCTAATATGAGAGGGTCAATACGGCAATAACAAGCAACCCATTTTGGATGATGAGTTTTATTATTTCACCACACGGTAATGTTTACAAGGAAATTATATTTTTCGACCAGAAATAGTAAAATAAAATTATGTGAAAATCTCAAAATCCCTGAGCGTTATGCTAAAATAAATTTGATATTTTACTTAGATACGAAACTACGTTTACCTTCACCGAAATGAAAATAAAGAGCGATTTCCGAGATGTTCTATGCTCTAAAAGATTTTAGATGAATTGAGGATTTAAAAATTAAAGAAAAAGTTAACTAACCTCGTTCAACCAATATTTGATCAAATGTTTCATAAAGCTTTTATAACTATATCACTTAAAGGATTCATTAAGAAATATCTACACTTAATTATTTTTTCACTTACGCGAGTAATTGTACAGGTTGTAGAGAAATCAATTTTTAATAATTTGTGATTTTCGATATTACAATTTTCTTACACGGACTTAAAATCCGTAAAAGTAGTTTTATTAAACCAGAGAACAAAAGCTTTGACGATTTTATCAAAGCTTTTATGTCTGAAGTAAGTAAGGCAAAGCTACTTTAGCCTATGGGCACAGCATTGAAAGCGTTTTTCAATAGGTACTCTAATCGAAAATATGATGGTAGTAGCGAATTCTATGTATTTAGAAAGAGGTCCATGGCAATTGTGTAAAAGGGTGAGGATAAACTGATCTATATCACGTCTACTGGTCCCTATTTTTATAATGCCTATGCGATAATCTTAGAGGAAGGATTTAGCGGTTTCTTAGTCATAGAATACACTTTGTACACCTAAACAGAACTCCAAAACAAGTCCAATGCTAAACATTGGCTTCAGTTGGGATCTGAACAGTAATCCCCTTAAATAACATGACAAGACAATAAATACAACACAATAAATAAGAACACTATTAAATCATCCAAATTAACTAGTTACTGTGAAGTAATTCAGTAAGGTTCCGCAGAGCGCTATTGTAAGGATGCTGTGCACTGAAACAATCGTTATAAGCTCCGTATCAAACCAACAACACTCACAAAGCGTCAACAGCGCTTTTGTCTCGCCTCTACTCTTGTTTCTCGACTGGACGGAAATAAACGTCAAGATTGTATCGACTTCGCAAGTAGGGTATAAGTGAAAAGACACAAGAGGAAAAAGGAAGTGCTAGATTATGACGGTCTTGATTTGAAGTTCTTTGTAGTTATGGATATTTTTCCTTAATTTTGAGCGAAATCAAGTCAAACAAATACTAAAATTGTTATGTATGCCCCACCACACCACACGTTACATTGCATAGAATGCATGTGAAGGTGGTGTAAATGGTCGAATTTATTTAATAACTTAAAAAATTAAGGTTATAGTTTTTTATAATACAAACTTAGATACACTAAGTTGATATTGTTATGTATGTGCTAAATTCAACGAATGAAATGATTTATTTTCTACAACATATACCAATAACGTCATTGATTCGTTATCTTGTTAAGAATAATAAATAACAAACAACGCTGAACTGTGAATACATAAACAATTCAAAATGATCCCACAGCTTCTTAAGCAGTAAGCTCCAATCGCGGGTCTGAGCTGACATTTTTTTATAGGATAGGGTGACAAACGAGCTCACAGTCCACTTGATGGTAAGTGGTTGCTGGGGCCCATAGACATCTACATCTATCCTCGGCTACAAATCAAAATGCAGATGCGTTGTCACCCATGAGGACTAAGATGGAATGCCTCGTTTCCAGTTAAAACGGTCTCCGGTTCTCTGCACTCACCATACGAAACACAACAGCATTAAGCTACAATTTTACGCTGGTATTCTGTGAAAGCGTGGTCCTTCCACGGTCGAGCCGACCCATTAGTACTACAACTATACTACCAATAGAACTGCAGCATGACTCTGCCGCGTTCGAACACCCGCATGCATTCACCTTTTTCTTAAAGAAGAGTGACGAACAAGCCCACAGTTCACATGATAGTAAGTGGGTGCTGTGGCTCATAGTATATAAAAGATATATAAATATATACGCAAATAAATAAAAACCCAACCAGATGGAAGCCCGCGGCAAGGGGGAACTAATGTCCAAGGCTTCCATTATTTCCAATCTTATTAATGATTGAAGATTTTAAGTATATAATATTATGAAATTAATCGTAAAACATATTTTTTTATTACTTTTAAATATTCTACTGCTCATACAAATGCGGAAAATATCTTGCTTTCGTATAATCTGCAAGATTTATGTTCGTAATTGGCGTGTACTCATTCCGTTGTTACCTAGAAATATCTATAACTAGGTTGTTAAAGTATGAAACGCGACAGAAAAGTCCGTACACTTACAAATATAGCTTCATTGCAAATGGATCTGTCAACCTAGATCGCTATCACCTGTCACTTAGACCGTATAGACAGCATACGTCATTGTTCACAGACTTTCACGAAACTTTAGATTGTATCGGAACGGCTGCTCGTATTTTAACTGACGGATTGCGGGATGAAGTTTCTTTTATGTCGGTGTTATTTTATTATAGATTTTCTTACTAGGATTTCTCTGAAGATTTGTCGAGATGGAACTTTATTCTCTTTTTGTTTACGAGATTTAATGGTCACTTAAGTAGAAACTTTAGAAGAAGTTGATCAGCTCTACTATGGAAATATCACGTTCTCACAGTATTTTTTTTAATAATTTTTATTAAATATTTTAATTTAGTACTGCCACAGTCCCGCCCAGCGGGAT